>JASDQU011401778.1:93343-122721 GCA_032191745.1 Picea mariana
GAGGATGACAAACAACCCATCTTTTACTTTTACTTTAAAAGATAAAGTGGACGAGGGATTTATATAATTAATTTGAAAAATAAAATAAATGAATGTCACCTTATAATAGAGAAATCGTTTTTTGGGGTAGAGTTAGTATTGATTTTCCACATCCCATTCTTGGACTCTAGTAACCTTGGACCAAATGGACTTAATTATTATTTTTGGTGAATTTTCTAAAGCTTAAAGAAATTGAAAGAAGTTTACATATTATAAGATTCGGATCTTTCAATAGTCATAATTTCATTTTGCTTACACATATGTAATTTTTGTTTTAAAAATATTTAAAACATAAAGGAAATGAAAGAAGTTTACTTATTATATTGATTGGATTTTTTTTTAATAATTATTTATGATGATACAGTTCTAGAGTTTTTGGATTTTTTTTGTTAAATCATATTTTAAAATATATAAATAGATTTAATTTAAGAAGTTTAAATATTATATTATTTGGAATTTTTCAATACTTATTTAAATTTTGGTGATAGAGTTTTAGAATTTTTAATTAAATTATAGTTTAAAATATATAAATAGATTTATTTATTTTTAATATTTTTATTGTAATTTTAATATCTAATATCTATAATTTTAATATATCATTTATATTTTTAAAATTTTATATAAAAATAATAAAAACAATATTTGCTTAAAACCAACTTCTTAATGGATTAGTTGGACAACCTTTAAAAGATTTATGGGTTAGCTGACTATATATTAGTGGGTTAGTAACATTAATTATGGATAACTATGTTCAACCGACTATAATCAACTATAGATAATCATAATAATTAGGGAGCCAATGGTTTAGTGATTAGGGCCTTTTAGTTGGTTGGTTGATCAATGGTTATGGGGATTATGTGTTAGTAGATTAATGGTTAAATGGTGTGTTGGTCAGTGGTGAGGAGGCTAGTATATTAGTGGTTGAGGTTATTTTGAATTGTTGATTTAAGGGGTAATGGGTAAGGTATTAAGGGGTTCATGGAAGTGAGTTGGGGATAGTGATTCACGTTTAACTTGGATTTAAAGGGTTAGTGTACTAGGGGCTAGTGGTTTAATGTCTTGGTGGTTAAATAGGGTGAATGAAATATTATTTGAAATATTAACCTAAATTGATTCAAGTATTAATGTCCACCAATCACTAAACACAACAAAAAAAAATTTAAATTTATTTATAATAAAAATGAGTTTATACTAATTATTGAAATGAGTGAAATGGATTAATAAAACTAATAAAGAAAATCAGTATCTAAAATAAACTAATAACACTGATAAAAAAACATTTTCAAATATCTTAATTTTTAATATACTAAACTAAGAGTCAAAATACTAATAAACAAAAATGATCACACATACAAGTACAGTATGACAAAGATCTGTGTCCAAAACAATAGATAGTTAGTAACACAATAAATCAAATACTAGTAAAAAAAAATAACCACATATATAAATATAAAGTGTATCGAATTAGGTAACACTATCTCTCTAGTCCAAAGCAATAGACACTTAGTAACATGATCTTTGTCCAAACATATTAGGTAGTTGAATCTTCATCATCGAAAAACAATTAGCAGATGTATTGTCATTATTTTTGTTTATATCAAACAATAATTAATTAACTAATTAACTTTGAGATTAATTCAAATCATGTGTTCTCAAAGTGGAGTTTTTAAGCGATTAGAATAATTAATTAATTTTGAGATTAATTCAAATCATATTTTTTCAAAGTGGAGTATTTAAGTCATTAGAAGTGAAAATGGTAAGAATGAATGGTTTTTTAATTACATATGAATTTGTAATGAATAAGATTTCATATGATATAAATATTTTTGGTCATCATAATAAAAGGATGTGATTTCAGACATTAACTTCTTTATATATTGTAAAATTGATAATTAAAATTAATAATTTACTTAATTAACATAATAATGATTGATGTTGTTATTGTTATTAATGACTTTAANTTTTTGGCAAGTTTCATAACATATAACCAAGTGTGCGATAACATTTGAGAGAATGTTAAGGTAACTCAACACATCTCTTAGGTATTGGAAAATCAGATCCAGGGCATTGGTGAGATTTCATGTAGGAAGGGAAGTTTTACTACACAACCATGTATCCAATGGTGGCATATCAGAAATAAATGTATACTTGGGCTCGATCGATATCAACAGAATGATTGTGGTGTTCACGTCAATATAATTTACATCTGGTAGTGAGAATGCTTTTTTTTTTTTAATTGAATGAGAACGATTTATTAGCATATAAGGTTTACTTCTATTCTTGTGCATCCCTTTATTCACTATAGAGAGCTTCCAACTTTATAGGCACCGGATTTATATGAAAGTTTTTTTTTTCATTGAATGAAAATTATTTATTAACTTATAAGGTTTACTTTATTTTTATCCATTCATTTATTCAGTATATAAAGAGCTTCCAACTTCGTAGGCACCATATTTATTAAAGGAGATGTTCTATTCCAAGAGGCAGGTGAAAACGACTTCACCTTTGATGAAGGAAAGGGCTATGGGTGTTCCTAAACAAGAAAGATATATTATTTGTAAGGAAAATCATAAAAAAAAAAATGAAACTTGTGTTTATGTGCTTCAGAGTACAAGTGGAATATTGTTGCTGCATGTGGACAATGATAGGAGACTTGTGTACGTTTCTGTGTTTCATGTTTTAATCTAATTTTGACTTCTAAATATTGGAGAAACATTTTGAAACCTTTCACACTCTTTTTATTCAAAAGTTTCTCCACATCATAACACTTAGAAATAATGGAGAATTAGTTTTATCCAAAAGTTTCTCCCCATCATAACACTTAAAAATAATGGAGAATTAGTTATGGTAATTAGTTGAGGTTGGCTCTAACTATTTCAAACTGTATGGCATCGTCTATATATCTTTTAATTCTCATTAATCATTTGAACGAAGCTTGGCTTTGCTTCCCGACCTCCATGTGTTGTCTTGCCTAAGGAGTCAGTTTATTCTTAAGTTGGTATCAGAGCGGGAGGAGGAACATCCCTATTGGTGACTTCATTCAGCGTGGATGTTATCTGGAGCGTGTATGTTATCCATGAAATCACTGCTCTGTTTGGGATTGTGGTGTGGAATCACTTCTCTGTCTGGGATTTAGGGCTACACTGCTGCGCAGAAGTGAGATTAGCGAGATATGTGGTGCTTCTCTCCGCCTAGGTGGAGAGGCTATGCGATCTAATCTGAGCGAACGTGGAGACGACATGTAGCATCTGGTCAGTGTGCATATGATCGCTCTCTTGCTGGTGAAGGAGCCTGAAGGAGATTGTCATTCTCCTAGCTGTATTTAGAGGTGTTGAGTTCACACGTCTCGTGAAGATCTCCCAGCACTGTTGTTTGAAGACCTGCATAGAGAGGATCTTCGTTGCTGACATTTGAGATATCTGAGGAGGATCAGAAAGTGAGCAGGTTGTCGAGGAATGACTGCTGAGGAAAGGATGTCGAAGAACCCCTCTTTTTGTGTGCTTCATGGGGGCCACCTTCCTGGTTTGAAATGGTAGTCCATGACCAAAATGGGACAATAGGGGTTTCTCCACTTGCATAGTGCGATAATGTGTGAGATCTCCATAGTGCATGAGAACTTTTCATAGTGCGTGAGACTATCTCCGTTGCCATAATATGCAACTACAAAATTTATAAAATTCAACTAATTAACATTCATATTCCTCTTGCTTTGCATGGCATTGTAATGAAAGCAATTTTAACTTCTCACAAAATCATGAGGTTGTGATTTTACATTGTGAGGTTGCGATTTTACATCGTGTGGCAATAAGAAATAAAAAGGAGATCACTTTCTCAATAAATTTTGTAAGGATGGTGAATCCACTTGCATAAACATACCTCAATGAAGCCAATACGCTAGATAGCTCGAATTTTATCAATTGGAAATTCAAAATACAGACCTTGATCGAAGGTTATGATGTATAGACAATCGTGAAAGGAGATGAAGCGCGACCAGATGCGACTACAGGTGTGACAGTGGAAACAATCCTAGATTGGGATAAGCGGGAGAAAAAAGCCAAGGTATTGTTGAGAATTTCTGTTAAAGATAGCATAATTCCGCACATTAGACATGCTAAGACTTTTAGTGAAACCTGAAAAGTACTTAAAGATATGTATTAGACTAATAATACAAATCGCATTCATTTCCTAAAGAGTAAATTTATAAGTATTAAAATGGATATAAATGAGTCTGTTAGTACTTTTCTTGGGCGAATTAAATACATGAAAGAAAAATTGGGAGATATAGGAGAAAAAGTGTCAAACACTGATCTTGTCACAATTGTCCTGAATGGAATGCTAGAGGACTATCAAATGTTTATAGCATGCCTTGCAGCGAGGGAGAAAGCTCCTACTTTTGAGGAACTGACAGGTATATTGTTGCAAGAGGAAGAGAGGTGCACAAATTTGAAGCCTCGAAATTCAAACTTAGCACTACGGACAAAGAAGAGATTCCCTAAAGGGGAACCATGAGAAGGAGGCAGAGGAGGAAGTTCATTTTAGAGGAAGTCAAATCAAGGTATGCCATCGAATAGAAATGAATCTAAGTGCTTCTATTGTGGTAGGATTGGGCATCTTGCCAGAGAATGTTATAAGAAGAAAAATGATGATGAGGCTAGGAATAAAAATAGAAAACATTCAAGACATTTTGCAAAAGAAAACCTGAATGTTGATCCAAAAGATCTCAAATTGTCTGTGTCTAATGTTGCATTGTTTGTTGAAATTGATGATATTGATGCATGGTTTGTTGATTCTAGTGCTTCAATTCACATGACATGTAATAGAATTGGTTTATACACTTTAAAAAAACACATAATGGTGCCCATATTTATCTTGGAGATGATCGCTCTTATCGAATCAAGGGATATGGAGATATTCCAATAACACTTCCGAATGGTACCATCAGACAAATTCACAATGTTGTGTATGTCCCTGGGATAAAGAAAAACTTGATTTTTGTGTCCACCATTACAGATCATAATTTGAAGGTTGAATTCTTCAAGACACATTGTATAGTGAAGGACTTACAGGATCATTACAAAATTGTTTCCTCAAGAGTCAAAGTTGGAGGTGTGTACAAACTTGATGTCACCAGCAAGAATAATCAAGCAATAAGTTATGCAACTATGTCTACAGAAACTCTTTGGCACCAAAGGTATAGTCACATTAATTATCGTGATTTTTTGTTATTACAAAATCAAAGTATGGTTGAAGGACTCCCTATGTTGAATAATGAGTATGCTTCTTTTGAAGGTGTGCATTAGGAAAGATGCACATAGATGAATTTCCCTCTAATCCTAATAGGAGAAAAAGAGATCTATTAGAAGTTGTGCAAACTAATGTTTGTGGACCAATGCAGACAAGGTCGCTAGGAGGTGCTAATTATTTATTATTGTTTATTGATGTCTGCACAAGATACACATGGGTTTATTTCCTTAGGAAAAAGAGTGATATTTTCGAATACTTCAAGGAATTTAAAAACATGGTGGAGAAGCAAACAGGAAAACCCATCAAAATCGCTCGCTCAGATCAAGGGGGAGGGTACAAATTGGGGAACTTCATCAAGTATTGAAAATATCATGGAACAATACATCAATTTATAGTACCCCACACTCCACAACATAACGGAATTGGAGAAAGGAAAAACAAAACTCTGGTGGAGTGTGCAAGAAGTATGATGAAAGGTAAGAATCTCTCAAATTCTTTTTGGGCTGAGGCCATTAGAATTTTTGTTTACTTAAAGAATAGAAGTCCAACAAGGTGTCTTGATCAGAAAAATCCTTTCGAATCCTTGTATGATTTTAAACTAGCAGTTAATAATTTGAGGATATTTGGGTGTAAGGATTTTTCACACATTCCATAGGAGAACATGAAGAAGCTTGATACTAAAGCTATCAAATGTATTTTTATAGGGTACTTTTTAGAATTTAAAACATATAAACCATTTGATCCATCTACTCACAAAGTGTTTGCAAGTAGAGATGTAATTTTCCATGAACAGACAGAAGGAAACAATGAAGACAACAGTCATGAAGGATGGCAGGTACTTCTTGAATATGAGGAGGTCAGAGAAGAGAAGCAGTAGCAAGAAAATGCACGCAATGACATGGATACACCCAACAGTGAAGAAGAATCTTCAAAAAATGGAGAAGAAGTCACCAGCAAATTGAGAAGATTTTCACGACAGGTTCATCCACCTGAAAAGTATAAATATTATTCCCTATTGAGTAATATTTCAAATGTCATAGAACCCATGAGTTTTAATGAAGAAAATGAACATGAAGAGTGGAGAAAAGTAATGGAAGAAGAATATGACTCTATAATGAAAAACAAAACTTGGGAATTGACTAAATTTCCTAAAGATAAAAATCCCATAAGATGTAAATGGATATACAAGCCTAAATTCAAAGCAGATGGTAGTATAGAAAAATATAAAGCTAGATTGGTGGAAAAATGGTATTCACAGAAAGAGGGCATTGATTATGCAGAAATATTTGCACCAATAGCTAAATTAAACACTATAAGAATGTTAATTGCAATATCTACAAAATACCATTGGAAGCTTCACCAATTAGATGTAAAGTCTGCTTTTCTGAATGGTGAGTTAAAGGAGGAGGTTTACCTTACTCGACCAAAGGGGTTTGTGAAAAGTGGCCAGGAACATTTAGTGTGTAAATTAAAGAAAGCCTTGTATGGACTAAAACATGCACCTAGGTCATGGTATGAGGAGATAGATTCCTTCTTTCTTCACCAGATTTTTATGAGGAGAAAAAGTGATTCAAATCTATATACAAATTTTGATGAAAAGGGGCATGTTGTATTGATTTCCTTATATGTTGATGATTTAATTATTTAACAGGAAGTTCAGAAAAATTGATTAGTGGAATTAAGAAGCATATGTCACGGGTATTTGAAATGAAATATCTTGGTGAGTTACATTATTGTCTCGTTTTTGAAGTTTGGAGAAATGTTGGTCAAACCTTTGTGTCTCAAGGTAAATATGTCAGAGAAGTACTTGAGAAGTTTAAAATGGATCAATGTAAAGTTTCTTATGTTCCAATGCAGTAGAACACGTAACTTTACTGTGATGATGGTTCAAAGGAGGTAAATGATACAATGTATAGACATATGGTGGGAAGCTTGAACTATCTCACTACAACCAGACCCGACATAGCATACTTTGTTAGTGTGTTAAGTCAGTTTATGGATAAACCTCTAGAAATCCATTAGAATGCAGCAAAAGGGGTACTTGTGTATCTCAAAGGCACAATTGATTATGGTATTAAATATATTGATTCATTCAATGTTGAGCTGACAAGTTACTCAGATTCAGACTAGGCTGGCAATTTGGATGATTGGAGATCTACTACATGTTATGCCTTTGGCATTAGATCTGGGATTGTTTCATGGAGCAGTAAGAACTAACCTACTATATCTTTTTCATCCACTGAGGCAGAGTATAAAGCGTTGTGTGCAACAAGTTGTGAAGTTGTTTGGTTGAGAAGACTACTTCAAGATGTTGGAGAAGAACAAAGGAAAGCTATGATAATCAAATGTGATAACCAAAACTCAATCAAGTTGGCAAATAATCCAGTTTATCATTGAAGGACAAAGCATGTTGATACTCAGTTCCATTTTGTTCGAGAAAAGATGCAATCTAATGACATTTCTTTAATGTATTGTAACACTTGTGAAAATGTTGCTAATATTTTCACTAAGCCTCTTGGGAAGATCAAATTTGAACTGTTTAGAGAGATGTTAGGTGTGGATGTCAATCATTTCTCCATTAAAGAAGATACTTATAAATAATGGAGAATTAGTTACGATAATTAGTTAAGGTTGGCTCCAACCCTTTCAAACCATTTCAAATTGTATGGCATCATATATATATATATATATATATATATATATATATATATATATGTTGTAATTCTCTTTAATCATTTGAATGAAGCTTGGCTTTGTTTCCCCAATCTCCAGGTGTTGTCTTGCCTGAGGAGTCGATTTATTCTTAAGTATAACTAAATGTGAAAACTTACATACACAAACCTTTAGATATTTTAATATCTAAACATCCTTGCACTGTATAACAAGAGCTGTAGGGCAGCTTAGTCCCAGCCAACTAATGAAGTAAGTTGTCATATAGCATTATTAGAATTTAAATAACATAATAATAATTTAAATTTAAATTTAAAAGTCCTCGCTTACCTGCCTACAAAGGTTTGTTGTAGCTACTAGAACTTTGTGGGTTTCTTCCAAAAAATTTGTGATTGACTATACCATAGAAACTTTCACTTTTCAACGCTTAATAGCACGTTTATAGCACATTTAAGGGTAACCACCAACTTGTGTTTGAAGTATGATAGGTAGTGTCTAGCTACTTTATGGTCAATTAATTTGCAACTATGTACTGTATTATATGTGAAGTATTTGTAAGGTATAACTAAATCTATCCAACTTTTATTAAATTCATTGGAAACCAATTTATCGTGTCTTCAAATCTACCAGGACCTCGATGGGATAGTCAAAAGCATTCCAAATAATTAGTGATTTTTTTTTCCAAGTCTAAAGATTTAACAACTTGTTGTTAATCTTTTCTGCTAAAGATTTAACAACTTGTTGTTAATCTTTTCTCTAAAGATCAAAAAGGGTAGTAGCCTCTCCTAAATAATCGATACGTACTGAAAGTTTTCAGCTGTCCCGGGATCTTTGATATGATGTTGGAGAAGGAGCTTGGTGAATACTTCAATAAACTTCCAGAGAGTTTGCCCTGGATCTTGATGCAACTGCAACCACCTACACATTAGGTTAGATAAATACCCTGGAGGAGAAAAACGCCTTCGCAAGCCCTGGCACAAGGCATCCCATGTAGTGATGTATTCCAAACACTTGAGCGAGTCAATGCTAGTCTTTAAAAACAACTAAATTTCAGAAAATGATGCATCATGTATCCGCAGCAGTAGCTAGCCATGCCTTGTTTCAAGCCAACTGCGTGTATCATGCCATCTCCATCAAAGAGATGATGGTTGAAAGAAGGCTCAAACCTCGGATTCACTCTGTTGCGTACACAAATTCCTTCCAGACATTCAGGAATTCGGCCCACTACTTGCAATTCGTGCTTTACATGGCACTCGCTAACTGGTGTGAAATTGACAATCTTTAGAGGACCCGTTGCATGCCATCAACAGGGCTTGCTTCGAGTTCTTCACTAAAAATTATCCCGATCAAACCCATGTATCGTTGTGTTGTCTCAAATCCAGAGAAGATGTACCGTGCCAGGATTCGACGCGTGGATCCAGTATTGATAGCCTGTCGGCCGACTTCTCGAATAAAATCTCTATTTCGGAAGTAGATTTCTGCTCACACTCAGGTTTTTCCGCATACGAAGCAAAGTTCCTTTCGTGCCTGGAAACCCTGCTCTGTCAACAGCAATAAACGATGAGGTCCATCAAGTTAATTGTTCAGTTCGGGAAGCAGGTTTTCTACGGCTCGAGTTCAAGCGAATTACAGCACGGTGGTTTCATGTCGGTTGAAGGCTTGAAGGATTTGTGCAGGCGAGGGCTCTTGGAACACCGATTGTTCCCAGCGTGCTCGGAGGCGGCCATTGAAAAACTGAGGCATCACCTCCAAACGTTGGGATGCCTCAAAATGTTAAGCTGTAGGAAGGTCACCGTACATGTCGCGTCTCTGGGACCTAGTCAGTTGCTGCAGTTTCACGTCTTTGTTTGCTTTGAAAGCGGTAACGGCGAGGACAGGGTTGTAATTACGAAAGTTCGAAGCCAGGTCAAGAAGCATGGGCTTGTTACCTTCTATCGTGAAGGGCATGCGACGACGGATTTAAGGCTGGAAGCAATGACGCAGGGGACAGAGATTAAAAACCTACCGAAAATGGTGGTAGAATGGATAGAGAAAGCGTGGAGGAATCGAGCCCCCGATCAGGTGCTTGTATTAGACCCTCTTGACAACTTCCAAGTTATAAAGAGGCAGAAACATAAATAAGCCAGGAGTGGAAATTACGTATTGCCCGTGTGAGTTTGATGAAAGTGTACAAGTGCAAGTACAAAAAAGCCTTGTCGAGAAAGAACGAAGAGCTCAGCTAGCAAGACTGCATTTCTTACAACATAATTGTCGCTAGAGCACGAAGAACTCAGTTAACAAGGCTACATTTATTGCAGCAGACTTGTCGAGAAAGCAGAAAGAGCTGCCAGCAGAAGTGCCACTGAATAGACAACAAGGGGGGTGAACCTATGGCAACGATGGCAGTGAGCCTATGACAGATCAGACGTGCAAAGTTAATGCAGGTGGTGTTACCAAGGTGAACCTATTGGACCTATGACAACGATGGTAGTGAGCCTATGACAGATCACACGTGAAAAGTTAATCAGACATCCTGATAATAAGACCTCAAAGTTGAGTTCCAATAATATGAAAGAAAAATTAGAGATAAATAAATTTAAATATTTAAATAAAATAATAAAATTCAAAATGTAAAGTTTAACTATAACAAATAACAAATTGTTAATTTTTTTTTGTTAGTCAACCAAAATTTATTATTATAGTTCTACTTTGGCAGGGACTAAAAAACATCTCTAATCTTTTGGTTTAGAGAAAAAAATATTTAAACACATGTTTTGATGATTAAAGTCTACCTTGATATCACTACAGTGTAAAACACAGTAAGTGCAAGAAGTAAGTGCAAGAAGAAGCAAAGATTAATTAAGATCTTATCTTTAATTTCTCTTAGTATTGTAAGACTAGTCTTTAATTCCTGTTAGTATTGTAACACTAGTGTATATATATTATATTATTGTAACACTAGTGAAAATATATCTTTAATAACAATATATTTTAAATGTTTTTTTATATTTTCATACACATAAAGTAAGCATGGTTAGCATGGGTTACTACTTGTTTATGGAGTTCAAAGATTACATTAGCTTGTAAATTTGATTTTCGTATGTAACATGTAAAGATTATGCATGCGACCTATGTTTTATATATGCATTTGAAAGCAAACCTACTCGAATCACATGGACTCAAGTTGGATAATAAAAAAAAAATATTAAGTTTGGATTAATAATATTAAATATTAATTAATTAATTAAAAATATTAATTTCTTATTAACCAAATCAAGTTTTGTATATATATTATATTATTGGATACCCCAAGATATACATATATTATTAGATGAAATGATTGATAAATATTTTTAAGTTTTGCTCATAATAGTGACTCAATTGTGCATATATTGTATGACAATAATGATTCAATCGTGTATATATTATATTATTAGATGTATTATGAATAAATTATGCATATATTGTATGATACTAATGATTCAATTGGTTATATATCATATTGTATGATAATAATGATTCAATCGTGTATATATCATATTATTAGATGTAGTGTATATATAAAAATATATATTATGAAATGTGAAATTTTATTAGAGGTTTATATATATATATATATATATAATAAATATCAAATTTTGAAAAAAAATAAAAAGTTACGTTGATAAATAATTTAAAAAATGAAAACTAAATTAAATTATTCAATTTTAAAAACATAATTTTAATATCATAATAATACATTTTAAATATTTTTTTAGATTTCAAACACATAAAGTAAGCATGGGTTAAAAGTTACTACTTGTTTATGAAGTTTAAAGATCACATGAGCTTGTAGATTTGATTTTTGATTTGATTTTTTTAATGTAACATGTAAAGATTATGCATGCAAAGTGTGTTTTATATATGCAGTTCAAAGCAAGCTTACTCGAATCACATGGATTCAAGTTGGATCAATAAAAGTAGTAAGTTTAAATTAATAATATTAAATATTAATTAATTAATTAATTGAAATTAATTTCTTATTAACCAAATTAAATTGTTAAATTTGAAATTTAATTTTAATTTATTCATAATATTTATGTGATTGTGATAATTATATTTACTCTGAACATATTTAACATATAACATATTATGAATAATGATTGAACATAACATTAAATCCATAAAACCATAAAATTTGGATGGTTCTAAATATGCTTCTTCGGAACCAATTTATACACAGTGATTATAATGTTCTTGTATGGTGGTGTAAATCAAATGGGAGAGTGACATCATTGGGAGCATGTGCGTAGGCTGAGATTTCAAGGACTTGATAGGGAAATGATTTATTCTTTGACTGTCTGCATTAGTCTTTGTCAGGATGGAAATGATTTCAACATTAAGAGGATGGAAAGGACTTGATAGGGAAATGATTTATTTATTTAGTCTTTGACTGTCTGGATTAGTCTTTGTCAGGATGGAAATGATTTTAACATTAAGAGGATGGAAAATTTCTTAAGATATATGATTATGCTTTAATAGGTTATCAAAATGAAAGAGTTTTAAAATTTAGGAAATAGAGGTTTAAACTATTGATATGTCTCAACAATGGAAAGGAAGAAATAATTCAATATCAATTAGAGAGTTGCAATGATTTTAGAAATGATATAACACAAAAAATCTGGTGCATTTATTTCAAAGATGGTACAATGAAAAATGACCTAAAACAATGAGTTCCATTGATTTCAATAATGACATAATACAAAACAATATGATGAGTTGATTTTAATGATAATACAATGAAAAATGATTTAGCATAATCAAGTAGTTGTATTTATTTTAACATTCATATAACACAAAACAATAGGGTGCATTGATTTGAGTGATAATACACTTATACTTTGTTTGCTTGAGTATGATTTATCTATTAGTACACATTTAACTTTTGAAGTGTCCCTCTAGATAGTACTCTTTAAATTAAAAAATGATACTTAGTAAATTTCAAAAGATTAAATTCATGTAAAACATATACATACACATATGTATATATTTGTGATAATCTGAAGTTTGAATCTATCATGCACAATGATCGAATACCACTAGGTTCAAACCTTTCCTCAAGTTTTGTCTTCTAAAAAAGGTTAACACATCAAGGGATTTGATCCCTCTTGGCCCATGATATATCTAGAGTTAATATGGATCTACATTTGTAATAAAAATAATTAACTTGATAATGAATACAATTATAACATATACTTTGGTTTATCCAAATTCTTCCTAAAATATTATATTCACCTTACATTATCTAAGCCTTAGAGAACTCTAAGTTGTGAAAAATTTTAATATTATCTTGCTCAATAAATTTAGTTTATTAACAGATTTTCGATGCAACATTGTTTAAAGATTAGTTATTTGACATTTACAATTTCAAAGTGTTACCGGAAAAATCAGTCCATGCGGACACAGATTGATCTCCCTAGACTCAGAAACCAAGACTAGAACAAAAGAGATAGAACATAAAACTTTTTCTAGGTTGATATAATCAAATTACCAATTAGCGAAGGATTCACACCTTGTAATCGACGATTTTCCTCGCTCATTGTATCTTCCATCTACTCTGTCGTGAGACTTATATATGATAACCTGCAAGAAACACAAGCCAACAAAGGTGAAAGCAACAAGTATACTTTGATGCAACCTATGCAAATGATCAAGGAGAGGTGCAACAAAGATAATCAAATAAAGACAGACTTTGTGGGAAAGAAACTATATTACTATATTAATGATAATGAAAATATATTACAACCAAAGATGCCTTGATGTTGTGAATCTCCTTCCAATAAGCTCACTGCTCCAATACCCACAATGCAATCATGAAATCCATCACCATCAATTGTCTCCTTTAGCTAAGATTGAATTGATCAAAGGCAAAGAATTACTAAAAAACTTCTAATAACAAACCATAAGTAAAGCTATCAATCATTATTTTCCATTCAATATTTGTTATTAACATTTCCTCATGAGGTAATCCTCCTTTTATAGTTTGAAGAGGAAAGGGGTGAGAAGGTTAGGATGAGAGCTGAGGATCCCCTTAGATCAGGAGTACAGGTGAGATCCAAACTGATCGGAGAACACCTCATATCAAATCTTCTCTTCTAGAATCTTCTCAAATTTCATCGTTTTCCTATTTTAATAAGTGTCACACCCTGTAGTGGAGCAACCTAAGACAATGTTGAACTCTGCAGTGGTGCAACATGCGACACTTGAGGGCATCACACCCTGCAATGATGCAAGTTGCGACACTCTCTTAAATTAAGGATTTAAAGGCCCTAATAACATGTTTAACCCTTTTTGCATGCTTTCCTTCTCTCAAATTAAGGTTCTTCTTCATAAATGATAGCTTGTATATTCTATATGATAGAGGATAAGTGAACATCATCAGTTGCGAAAAAATATTTTGGAACAGAATGGCCCCGAAAGTATGAAGCTAGAAGGGGTGATAGTTGAAATAGTTTGTTGTGTGGGTATTGAAACAATGAGCTCATCAGTTGGAGACCTGTCAACATCAAACAAGGAATTACGGTATCATCTCTGAGCTAGAAATTCCCATACTCATAATATAAATGACTCCAAGCATATATGTTTACATACAAAGATCCCTATCATGTATGATAGGTCATGGCCACAAAATTACACAATGGATACATGCCAAAATGTTTCAGATCTAAACATAGCCACTGAAAATACACTGTGGATCTATGTTTTAAAGACTCAAATTTTTTAACATAGCCACGAAACTTACACTGTGGATCTATGCAACAACACATACTCAAAATAATCCATCGCAACCTGGATTTGTTTGACAAGATCCAGGGTCTTCATTTCCACTGTGCCATAGTACGAATCTAACCACGTGAATAAATGTGTTGAAGTAGAACATGGTAGAAACCATATGATTACTAATCAATCATGATTATCATTAACATATGCGAAAGGAACCACCAATAATGACAATGTCACTTCAAGTACACAAGTACATCCTATTGAGTGTGAATAGATGAGCTGAAGTTGAACACCCATAGAATCATTCAATCGAAGGTCATTGATAAAAACCTATCGTTGAAGGTGAAGAAACTTACCATTAAGGAATGAAAGTTCCAAGGTACTATAGAGTTTATAAATCGTGTGCCTAGATAATGTGTTGATGTCAATAGAAAATGATCTGTCACAGGAGGGCCTTGATGTATCCACCATCAATGACATGAAATAGGTGCAAATATTTGAAGTATATGAAGCATGGATTGGTGTATGGCTGACTTAGGGATGGTCGAAATTGTAAAAGGTTTCTTTTCAACTTGAATTCTCTTGAACATACAAATGACACAACAATTATCTTGGTAGCATTGACTCAAAAGAGGATCACAAATAAAAGTGTAGACTCATGGAGGAATATGATCAACAAGAGACAAATGGATTTCCCATCCTTGGCACAAGGAGTGAAAGGGTGTCATGTTCAAGAGAGACTAACTGCCAAAGATTAAAAAATATTTCATATAAGTTCCATTTCCCAATTTCCCCCCACCATGTCTGGCGAGTACCTATTTATTTTTACACAAACTTGAGGAGTATAACATATGCTTGTAATATAAGCTCATCCTTTGGATGAGTCCTTTGGAGTAGTTTTAACGAAACCTAGGAAGGAGTGGTTTGGTCCCATATGGGTCTTTCAATGTAAATTTTACGAGTTCAAAGAAAGTAAACTTGGTGGTTTTTCATGTTTAGAGAGTTTGAAAAAAACATAAATAAAACTCCAGGGTTACTTTTTTTGTAAATTTAGTTTCCCAAGCCTGAAAAAGGTATAAAATAATACATAGGAGAACTCTTCTAGCCATGACTAAATAAATTTTTCGTAATTAATCATACTCAACCCAAAAAAGGGGTAAACTAAAACTGAAAAGATGCTCTTTCAAATTCTTTAATGAGCATGAAAGAAAGAAAGTTTACTCGACAATATTTTCATATTTATAGGGTTTCGAAAATATATTAAAGAAAATCCCTATAGTGTTTTTGGTATTTTTAAAAGTTTTCCTTTTTCCTCTGAAAATATATATATATATATATATATATATATATATATATATATGTTTGACTAAAACTGTATGTTTCAAATACGACATGTAACCTGCACAATGTAGAACAAACCATCAATCATGTTTTATAATTAAAGAAACCAATTAAGGACTATATTAAAGTGGGTCAAAATAAAAAAAATAATATTAAAAGGAATATTCTTCACTAGGTTAAAATAGACAAATGTAATTTGTTTTCACCATTGTGTTTTTACCTTTTTCATAGTGAAAAAAACCCTCGTTTGATTGAAAATTTAGGAAAGAACTGGGAGCAAATCAGTGGACGATTTAGGCTCATGTTTTCTCTAGGTAATAACTCTTATCTTCCTCTTTCATTTGATTTTCATTTTCTATCATGTCAAGTTGTTTTTGGTGATTTTGAGCTTGTGGGAAAGCCCTAAAATGCACCTCTCGGGTGTCGTAGGCTGACCATATCAGGAACTAAGAAACTATAAAGTGTCGCAATATTTCCCAATCAGGAACTACGACATTGTCACTCTATGTATAATAACCAGTGTGTGACACCTGGAAACCGAAATTTCTCTTTGAGTTTGAGAAGTGATGCTTGAAAAATTTGGTTCTTGGATGACAAATAAATTATTTCTTGGTTGTTTGCAGAGTTTTGATGGGTTAAAATGTTGGAATGGAGAGAAAGAGAGCAATAATTAGAATATAAAATTGTTGCTAGTAACCCAAATATTATGTTGTCTCTCCGGAGGTGTGGATTGGAGAAATTTTTCAAGATTCACAACATGAGCACTCATGTTAAGCATTTAGATTTCTTGGTGAGGATGTGGGAACCTGACGAACAAGTGTTCAAGGTTGGTGTCCATGATTTGGCCTTGGAAATCGAAGACATGCATTTTTTAACCAGGCTCTCAAGGAGAGGAGAGAGAACATTGTTGTATGGATTCAGGGGAGGTGGCCAAAAGATCGAGAATTACATTGCACATCATTGCATTTCTGGGATAAGGAAAAGTAGTGGGAATATTCCCATTAAAAATGTGAGAGACCTCTCCTTAAGAATGGTTTTATTCACCATTACTCAAGTTGTCGGAAGTGTAGCTACTCATTTGTCCACCATCTGTCATATGCAATATGCAGTAGGTTGTATGGCTCCAACAATGTTTAATTGGTGTGAGGAAATACTCAAAAGCATGAAAGATCAATTGAAAAAGTGCAATACCAGTTGACTAAAGCAATTCGGTTATGGGTCAATATTAGTCACATTATTCATGGAAAGAGTTCCACTTTTGTGACTACATTCTATGGTGTTAGATGAATACCCTGACCCATGAGAGCCTTAAATGAAGAGGTGGTTGGACATGATGACGTGCCATGATGGCGTTCCTATAGTCTCCTACGATGAGAATTTATTCAAATCGATGAAGAAACAACTCATAATGGTATAAGACTACCCCTATGAAAGAATGTATTTCCAAGGAGATCCAGATATGATCCTTCCAACGGGGTATCGATCGAATGATGTAGGTAAAAAATAAACCATTTTAAAATTCGATTTGATTTTATTTTTTTGTGTGTATTGAGACTAATTTGTCTTTCAAAATGCACATATTGGACCATCCAAACCATATGGGGCCTCGCCAATCTAGAGGCAAGGTGAGATAGGTGCTATGCTGTCTTAGAACAATGAGACAGTAGAAGAGATCAAGGAGATAGAGAATAACCTCAAGGGACTGATTATGGGCATTCCAGACGTTCAGATTGATGACCTGTCATGTCAATACCAGTGGAACACGAAAAGGATTTCTGGACATATATTTCATCTTCTCTGCATGGTATCTTAGTGTTGGACACACCTATAACACTTAGATGGAGGGGTGAATGAGTGTGGGGATATTTTTCTCAAAACTTCCCTCTTACACAAAACTCATTATTTAGCATTCGACATTTACTCATTACTCATTGTTGTCATTAATAATCAATTAGATGTGAATACATATCAGCAACATATATCAACAATAGATCATCAACAAATCATCTCCACAAGGAACACAAGATGTATGTATAATTTTTCTTTTTATTATGGACTTCAATCCGGGGGTTTTTTAACAACAACTAAATATAGTACAACTCTACAAGAGCACCAACTCTATATGAAATACTTAGCTTACATTCTCAGCACCAACTGAGATGAGGCAACAATCCTCAACAGGTACCAATCTATACCATAAACAAGTGCATCAACCATGCACCAACCTGTGTCAAACAACCTGTAATCAACCTGTACCATAAAAAAGTGCATCCAACAATGTACCAAGTATATACCAATCATGTGTCAAATACTCATAAAAAATGACTCATCAACTATACACCTCATGTATGTGCCAACTCATCAACTGCTTGTCTCAACCATGACTAGTTTTGGATTAGTCAAAAACCCTAACTTGAAATAATCATAACTTTGTACCTGTAATGAATAAAGATATGAAACTGATACACAATGTTCTTCATTTTTTTTCATGCAATTCATCCAGGTGTCACTACTTGGAACCTCTCAGAACATGATTTATAGAAAAAATGGCATACTTTGTTGAATTTTGGCTTATTCTAGAGAACGACCTTGTAGAGCGTGCCCTGCAAGGAATATTTGTTGAATATATCTAAAAATATTACATAACATACTATAGACGGTAGTCTAACCAACACAATTTGTCTCACTGAATTTGGATCTGTTAGGAAGAAATTATGATGTTTTTACCCGAAACACATGTTTTATACTAGTTTCAGGACTGGCCACGAACCCTATTTTCCACAGAGTGTATCTCCAAAAATACAATGACCCAAAAGATGATTTTTTTACCGTAGATACTTGGATATGTTTCCTCAATATCATATCAATTCCACGGTCTGAATCATTATATAAAAAAAATTATTGTGAAAATGGTGAGATGACCTGTAAATAACATACCTTAGAAAGCATCATGAAAATAATTTATCCTCCCTTGAATTCCAGCCCTCTTTTCTTCACCTTCCCACTAAAATTCGACTTATATATCCTTTGGTTAGCTCAGTCACCTACAGATATTCAATATGCTCAAGTGTGATCTGAAATTAGAGATCCTTGCCTCTTATTTATACTCTCCATCTTCTAGGTCACTTAACCCAATTCTAGGTCACTTAACCTATTTTCCTCATTTTAGCGTTAAACACTTTCCATAATTAGAAATTTATCCATTACTTTATCATTTAAATAATCCTCCTTGACTTTGTCACCTCACTTTATCGTTTAAATAATCTTCTTTTATTTTGTCACTTCACTTTATTATTTAAATAATCCTTCTCGACTTTGTCACTTTAATTTATCATTTAAATAATGATTTCTTCTTTTCTGTCACTTTGACTTATTTGACCTTGGGGGATTCAAGCCTTCATATGGGGGTCCTTCATCTTCGTAAGGCCATAACTCTCAAACCATGAGGAGTTATGTAACATTCCACATACCACCGGAAATGGCATGATAAGCACTTTTGATATAGGATAGTTTCACCAACAATTTTCTTGATCTTCATCTCATTATTCCACATACAAGAATGGGTCCTCTAATTGTTCTTCTAGGATAACTCAATCCGCAAAGCATATTCTCGTGAGGTATTTCACCATAAGGGGACCACTTTGGAGTTCATCCATTTGTGCACCTTATCAATCACGATAAGACAATAATGAGAGCATGGGTCTTCCAACCATTCTTCTAGGATAACTCAATCTGCAAAGCGTCTTCCCATGAGGGATTTCACCATAAGGGGACCACTTTGGAGTNCTTATCAATCATGATAAGACAATAATGAGAGCATGGGTATTCCAACCATTCTTCTAGGATAACTCAATCTGCAAAGCATCTTCCCGTGAGGGATTTCACCATAAGGGACCACTTTGGAGTTCATCCATTTGTGCACCTTATCAATCATGATAAGACAATAATGAGAGCATGGGTCTTCCAACCATTCTTCTAGGATAACTCAATCTGCAAAGCATCTTCCCGTGAGGGATTTCACCATAAGGGGACCACTTTGGAGTTCATCCATTTGTGCACCTTATCAATCATTATAAGACAATAATGAGTCATCTATACATTTTTCCAACAATGCATCATATACCAATGAAACCACATCGATCCATCTTCATCATGTATCAATGAAACCACATCGATACATATTCATCATGTATCAATGACAACTCATTGATCCATCTTCATCATATCAATGAAAACTCATTGATCCATATTCATATATGTATTCTCATCAAGGACAATACATATTACATTACATCAATCATAAATCAATCAATCACTTGACATCAATCAATAAAACCTTTGGCATCATTGACTACATGATCCAACAATCTCCCCCTTTGTCATTCATGGCAATACCAATATTGATGTCAACACCAATTACCAATTATTGATGTAAACATGTAGATAAGGAATGCTCTACATCAATAGGCAATCTGACTATCTCTCCCAAATGTGACTATCTCTTCCAATCAATAATCATCAATCACATCAATGTGACTATCTCTCCCCCTTTGACATCAATGGCAAAGGGATATTTTCCTCCTGGGGCTACTCCCCCTACTAGAACTATCCTTGGGGATGTCGCCCCTGTTTTAGTGCCTTTGGTATTCCTCTGAATAATCTCTCCCCTTTTGAAAAAGGGATATCACTCTAATGTAAAGTTGAAAATGCATCCAACATACTCCCCCTGTGACATTCGCTCCTCCTGTAATTATGCCTCTGTGTTCATTATTCAAATATAGGGTTGTTTTCTAGGTATGCATCTGATAAATAAATCCTCCTAGAATGATGCAGGAGAATCGTAAGCAAGCCAACAAAGTAAGCGCAAAAGCGAAGGACAACTAGAAATGAACCAACACATTTTGAGTGCATTTTGAATTTCAAAAGATGGAGCATTAATGTTACAACCAGAAGGATGTATTGCATTTATGTTTTGAAGATTGTAAGCAGATCTTGAGCGTTGCTCTCATCTATCGGTTATGGATGCATTTAATTGTAATGAATGTAAAGTAGGTAGCTTTTAATTTTTGACTAGATAGCTTAGAGCTCAAGAGGGAAAACTCGTAAAAAGACACCCTCATAGGTATTGTATTGTAAGAATTTATTCTCATTGTAAGTTGTAGAGTAAGAGAGAAGAACAGAGATTGTAGAATTGTATAAGCAGATAGTTGTCTCTATTGAACCCATATACATAAACACTTGGATTAATATAAGAATGCTTTGATACAATTCTATGGTGTGTCATGGTTATTGTTTACATCTATTGAATGGTATGTTTACAGTCTGTTTATATTGTTTGTTATGCATCTGTTTCAATGCTATGTGTTTGGATGCTTTGATTTCATGTTGAATGTATGAAGTCTGTGAGAGGAGAAGTATGAGTTTCAATTATTTCTCGTCCTGATAATTCCTGCAAGAAGTGAAGTGAAGGTCCACAAGGGGTGCGTTGACGAGGTTCTGATTTTCATCTCAAAAAATATCAGTAGAGATATCGTTGTTCTCTTACCAATCGAAGTGCAGGTAAAGAACAAGAGTTGTACAAGGTGTGTGCAGGCCAGTTGAAGTCTTAAACTTTACCAACCAGGGAGAAAGGTTGAAGAACTATTGTTGCAAGGAGTCTGCAGAGTTAGAAGTGTCGAATAGCCAGAGGTTATTGTGAATGTCGCAAGGAGTGTGTGCAAGAATCCTTTCGAAGTCTTGAGTTTGCAACAGAAAAAAGCTCAGGAAGGATAGGGCTTTGGAAGAAGTCGAAAGAGGAATGAGGTTTGAAGTCACCTCGTAGAAGTAAAAAATCAGGAGGAAAATAGACAACAGGTATTTCGTAAAGAGTCTTTGAGAATCCTGAATGGATGGTTTAATTTCTCAGAGGGAGTAGTGGCCATTGGATTCGGATCAACGAGAACCATCTATCTTGTGGTTGAATTTCGTCATTTCAGAATTCAGGGTGTGGAGAAAGTTGTGACTCGTAGTCAAGAGTTGTGAATTCCCTATTTGCGAAGTCCTGATACAATCAGGACCGTAAGACCGTGAGAAGCTCAGAGCCTTTGATTTGTGATGAGGAGTCATCACGATTTCGGCTATCTGTGAAGGGTGTTGTTGCATTGAAAATCGCCGATACGCGAAATCCCGAGGTGCCGAAAATATTTGGGCCTTAGGTTTTAGCTTAAGGTCACATCAAGTGAGGTTAAGGGATGAGTAAAATATTCGTTGACCCTTTTCAGGGTTTCAGGGATTGAAGGAGTCATAGGAGCTCACATCAAAGTTCATGAAGTCGCAAAACCTGAAATACCTTTTTGGGTGAAGGTTGTGGTCATATCAACTGGTTACGTGGGTAAGAGTTTTCACTTTGTTCTTGTTCACACAGGTGTAACTCCAAAGAAGGACCTATGGAGACACTTGTATGTTGGAGAATCCTACGGGGAATCGAAGAGTTGATCAGATTCAAGGGGAGGTAGAGAACCATCCTTAGACCAGGAGGTCGAGCAGAACCTGTTGAGTTAGGGGTGTTGTGTTAGGTGGTATCAAAGCTTACAATCATTTTTTTCTATAAGAAGGAGGGATACAGAAGGCAAGTTGTAATTTGAATTATGCATGGAACATATTTAAACAATGTCGTCCAGAAGACGTCAAGATAGACTAATGCCCGATCCAGCTGTGGAAAGGGAAATGAGAGAAATCCATGCTGGACTAAATGCTATGGAAACAGCACAGAGACAGACATTTGATGTTGGAGATGTCAGTGAGGATGAAAGAGAAAATAAGGTCGGAGTTGAAGAAGAAGTTGTAACCAAAGATGCTGCAGAATAACGTCTATTCTGAGCTGTTGCAAGAATAGGTGCCAGAGAAAATATGGATATTCTAATGTATGAAGGCAACTTAGATGTTGAGAAGCTTCTAGATTGGTTTATATCTCTTGATAAATACTTCAACTATGAGGATATCGAAGAAGATAAGAAAGTTAACATGTTGTCACTAGATTGAAAGGGCATGCAACACTGTGGTGGGATGAACTACAGGCTGCTAAGCGTTGCAAAGGCAAGCAAAGAATTAAAATATGGGATAGAATGGTAGTGAATATGAAAGAAAAGTTTATGCCCAAATATTACCAAATCAATCTATTCCGAAGAATGCAGAATTTGAGACAGAAAGGGATGACAATGAAAGAATATACTGAGGAATTTTACAGGTTAAACATTAGAGCTAGTCATCGCGAGAGTGATGATGAAAAATTCGGCAGATACATGAATGACCTGAGATATGAGATTCAAGATGAGATGATCATGGTGACAATCAGGACTGTGGAAGATTCTTATCAAATTGATTCAAAGGCAGAAGTAAAATTGGCCTGAAAAAAAGATCAAAGGGGCAGAGGTAGAAGTCAGAGCAGAGGCAAAGCAGTTTCCCAAGATAGAGTACATAAGCCTAAGGATGAAGAAAATACACCTCGTAATCACTCTGAACGAGGAGGAAGTTCACAAAGAGGACAATATACCGATATGAACACTTTTTCTCGAGAAAGAGGAAGAGGAAGAGGCAGAGGAGGTGAAATAAAGTGTTTTGTCTGTGAAAAGATTGGACACAAATATTTTGAATGTCTTGATAGAAAAAATGATGGAGGCGAAGCTCACATTTCAGAAGCGCAAAGGTGAAATGTTGAGGCAGAAGATGCAGAAGGTTGGAATTCCTTAATGATGAGGAAACTTCCCTTGAAGCCAGAGAAAGAGGTGGAGAATCCAGTCCAGAGGAACATTTTATTTAGGACTGCTTGCAAGACCAAAGACAGGGTATGGAAGGTGATAGTGGATAGTGGAAGCACAGATAATATAGTATCCATAGAGATGGTGGAAAAGATGGAATTGGAGACAGTTGCACATCCAAGCCCATACAAGGTTTCGTGGTTGCAAAAAGGACATCATGTAATTGTCACTGAAAAATGTTTAGTTGAATTTAAGATAGGGGGATATATATATGAGATCTGATGTGATGTTATTCCCATGGATGTCTGTCATATTTTGTTGGGGAGACCGTGGAAATATGACAGAAATGTTTTCCATGATGGAAGGAACAAGACATACACCTTAGAGAAGAATGGTAGAACGCATATGTTACTTCCAATTAAATACAAGGAGGTGAAAACAGAGGTGGGAAATACTCTACTTCTCATGAGTGGGAAGGAACTTTTGGATGAATTCAAGAAAGAAGAAGATATGAAGTTTGATGTGGTTAGGAAGCCTAGAGTCATCTTGACCAGTACTTCGATAGATGATCTGCCTGAGGAAATTCAGGGACTGCTGGAGGAATTCACTAATATAGTGGTGGATGATTTACCTTGTTCATTGCCACCCATCAGGAGTATAAGCCATCACATTGACCTTATACCAGAGGTGATTTTACCAAACAAAGCAATGTATAGAATGACATCGTAGGAGAATGAAGAAGTTAAGAAGCAAGTCCAGGATTTGATGGACAAAGGGTTGATTAGATAAATCGTGAGTCCATGCGTTATGCCAACAGTGTTAAGTCCGAAGAAGGATGGTGCATGGAGAATCTGTACATATTAAAGGGCTATAAACAAAATCACCATCAGGTATAGGTTTCCTTTACCTAGGATGGATGAATTGATGGATTGCTTGAGTGGAGCAAAGTTTTTTTCAAAAATTGATTTGAAAAGTGGATATCATCAAATTAGAATGAGGGAAGGTGATGAATGGAAGATAACATTCAAGATGAATGAAGACTATATGAATGTCTTGTCATGTTGTTTGGTTTGACAAATGCTCCAAGTACTTTTATGAGATTGATGAATGAAGTCTTGAAATATTTCATTGGGAAATTTGTAATTGTCTATCTTGATGATATAATGATCTTCAGTAAGATTGAGGAACAACATATGAGGCATTTAGCTTCAGTGATGAGGAGGTTGCAGTAAGAGAAATTGCTGATAAATTTGAAGAAGTCATATTTCATGAAAAAATAACTCATTTCTTTGGGTTTCATGATCTCTTCGAATGAATTGAAGATGGATCTCGAGAAAGTAAAAGAAATCAGAGATTAGTAATCACCAAGGAATATCTTTGAAGTTACAAGCTTCCATGGATTATCCATTTTTTACAGGAAGTTCGTTAGAAATTTTAGTGGAATTTCTGCATCAATGATGAACACAGTCAAGAAAAGACATAAATATTTTCATTGGACATAGGAAGCAGAGAAAAGTTTCAAGTTACTGAAGGAGAAAATAACTGAACAACCAGTTATGTTTTTTCCCGACTTCAGTAAAACATTTCAAGTCAGGAGTGACGCAAGTGCATTTGCGATTGGAGTGGTCTTAAGTCGAGACAACAGGCCAATTGCATACTTCAGTGAGAAGATGAATGAGAGAAAGATGAAGTACTCAACATATGATAAGGAATTTTATGCAATCATATAGGCACTGAAGAAATGGAGACATTACTTGGTTCCGAAAGTGTTTGTCTTGTATAGCGATAACCATGCTTTACAATTCATAACTTGACATGATAAATTGAACAAGAAACATGCAAAATGGGTTGAATATATGCAGAACTTTACTTTTGTTATAAAACACATTTATGAAACTGCTAACAAGGTTGTTGATGCGTTGAGCAGGAAATGTTTGATTCTGCAGGAGTTTTGTGTGAGGATCTCAGGTTTTGATAACTTTAAGGATATGTACAGGGATGATACAGATTTTAAAGACTCTTATGAAGCATGTGAGAATCCATTTCTTAGAGACAGAAGCCAATGGATTGTGTATTTGATTCAGGATGGACTGTTATTCAGAGGAAATCAGTTGTGTATTCTGAAGAGTTCAATGAGAGAAAACCTTCTGAAGGAAAAACATAGTGGGGGATTATCTAGACATTTCGGCCATGACAAAACATTTGCACAACTGAAAATTTTATATTATTGTCCAGGAATGAGCACAGATGTCAAGAATTTTGTGAACAAATGCAGGATGTTCCAGCACACAAAGGGGAAAAGACAAAATACAAGGTGATATCAACCATTTCCAGTACCAAAGAGGCTGTGGGATGCGGTAAGCAAGGATTTTGTGTTAGGAATGTCAAGGACACAAAGACGTTTTGATTCCATATTCGTGGTAGTCGACATTTTTTCCAAAATGGAACATTTCATACCATGTCAAAAAACGAGTGATGCAACTCACATTGCAAATCTGTTTTTCAAAGAAGTTGTTAGACTTCACAGCTTACCCAATAGTATTGTTTCAGATGGAGATACCAAATTTGTTGGTCATTTCTGGATGACACTATGGAAAAATCTAGGAACAGATTTATCTTTTAGCTCAACATATCACCCTCAGACGGATGGACAAACCAAGGTAGTGAACCGAAGTTTGGGAGATTTATTGAGGGTTTTAGTAGCTAAACATCATAGTCAGTGGGATCAGATTCTTCCGCAAGAAGAATTTGCATATAATGAATCACCTTACAGGAGCACAGGATAGAGTCGATTCCAGATAATGTGTGGATTGTAACTGGGAGGAGTATTTGGGTTGAGAGACTTAGAGAAGAGTGAGTTTAGAAGTGTTGGAGCAGATAATTTTGCAACAGAGATGTAGGAGCTCCATAGTAAAATCAAAGAGCGATTGCAAAATTCCAACTAGGAATAAAAGCACAGAGAAGATTAGCACAAAAGAGAACTTCAGTTCGAAGTAGGAGATTTGGTTTTAGCGCATCTGAGAAAAGAAATGTTCCCAAGGGGAACATATAATAAGATGAAGATGAAAAAGATAGGGCCATGTGAGATTTTGAGGATATTTGAGGTCAATGCTTATGATATAGAATTGCTAGGTGGGGTAGGAATATCACCCGTATTCAATGTAGCAGATCTGTATCCTTACAGAGCAGATGAAACAGAGGTTCGAAGGGAAGTTCAATGGGTTAAATAGATGCATGTACTTCAAAATCCAAAGATGGAAAAGATAATTGATCAGAGAACTAGCAAGAAGACTCGGAGGAAGAAATATTTTGAGTATCTGATAAAATGGAAAGGACACCCGATTGAAGACGCCAGTTGGGAAAGTGAAGCAAATATCCAGAAACATGGACAGACCGTGCAGGATCTCATGAATAGCAATTCATGAATTTTTCAGCTAAGGGAGTATGATGTAGGAGCATTGTAAGCAAGCCAACAAAGCAAGCGCAAAAGCAAAGGATAGCTGGAAAAACACCAAGGCACATTTTGAGGGCATTTTGAATTTCAAAATATGGAGCATTAATGTTACAGCCAGAAGGATGTATTGCATTTATGTTTTGGATATTGTAAACAAATCTTGAGCATTTCTCTCATCTGTCAGTTACGGAGGCATTTAATTGTAATGAATGTAAAGTAGGTAGCTTTTAATTTCTAATTAGATAGCTCAGAGCTCAGGAAGGAAAACCTGTAAAAGGACACCCTTGTATGTATTATATTGTAAGAATTTATTATCATTGTAAGTTGTAGAGCAAGAGAGAAGAACATAGATTGTAGAATTGTATAAGCAAATAGTTGTTGCTATTGAACCCATTTACATAAGCACTTGGATTCATATAAGAATGTTTTGATCCAATTCTATGGTGTGTCATGGTTATTGTTTACATCTATTGAATGGTATGTTTACATTCTATTTATATTCTCTGTTATGCATTCATTTCAATGCTATGTGTTTGGATGCTTTGATTTCATGTTGAATGTATGAAGTCAGTGAGAGGAGAAGTATGAGTTTCAATTGTTTCTCATCCTGAGAATTCCTACAAGGAGTGTAGTGAAGGTCCGGAAGGAGTACGCTGACGAGGTTCTAAGTTTCATCTTAGAAAATATTAGGAGAGCTACCATTATTCTCGTACCAACCGAAGTGCAGGTAAAGCACAAGAGTTGTGCAAGGTCTGTGCAAAGTCTTAGACTTTACCAACGAGGGAGAAAGTTTGAAGAATTGTTGTTGCAAGGAGTGTGCAGAGTTAGAAGTGTCAAATAGCCATAGGTTATTTTGAATGCCGCAAGGAGTTCATGCAAGAATCCTTTCGAATTCTTGAGTTTGCAGTAGAAAAAAGCTCAGGGAGGATAGGGTTTTGGAAGAAGTCGAAGGAGGAACAAGGTTTGAAGTCACCTTGCAGAAGTAAAAACTTAAGAGGAAAAAAGATGCCAGGTATTTGGGAAAGAGTCTTTGAGAAGCCTGAACGAACGGTTGAATTTCTCAGAGGGAGAATCACCAAAGTTTCGTGGACCGTTAGATATCACAGATCAACGGGAAGGTTAAGGATGAGTGTATTTCAACACTCATAATATTAGGAGGAGTAGTGGTCGTTGGATTCGGATCAACGAAAACCGTTGATCTCGTGATTGAATTTCATCATTTCTGAATTCGGGGTGTGGAGAAAGTTGTGACTCAGAGTCGAGAGTTGCAAATTTCAGATTCGCAAAGTCCCGATAGAATCAGGACCGTCAGACCATGGGAATCTCAGAGTCGTTGATTTGTGACAAGGAGTCATTGCAATTTTGGCTATCGGTGAAGGGGGGTTGTTACATTGCAAATCTCCGATATGCGAAATCTCGAGGTGCCGAAAATATTTGGGCCCCAGGCTTTAGTCTAAGGTCACATCAAATGAAGTTAAGGGACGAGTCAAAGACATGTTGACCCTTTTCGGGGATTTGGGGATTGAAGGAGTCAGTGGAGCTCACATCAGAGGTCACGAAGTTGCGAAACCCGAAATACCTTTTTGGTTGAAGGTTGTGGTCATATCACTTGGTCACGTGGGTAAGAGTTTGCACGTTGTGCTTTTTCACACAGGCGTAACTACAAAGAAGGACCTGTGGAGACACTTGTGTGTTGGAGATTCCTATGGGGAATCGAAGAGTCGATCTGACTCAAGGGGAGATAGAGAACGATCCTTAGACTAGGAGGTCAAGCAGAACCTGTTGAGGTAGCTGTGCTGCATCATAGAATCATGGGAATAAGAATGACTCCCCATATGGGTATGTCTCCCCTATCTTCTCTAAGAGATGAAGAATGTGATACGATATAATGATCCTTAGACCTGTTCATGCATCAAACTCATGCTATACCAAGCATCATGAAGCAAAAGATATGTCAACAATGAAATAAAGAATCATGAGAAAAATATCAACCAAGCACATCCTGTACAAAAATGTGTGCTCATCATGAAAAACACCTATGTACATCAACCATGTACATCAACATCATGCAATGTGCCAAAAGATATCATCCATGGAATGTATCAATCATATGCCTCTATCAATATGCCAACATGTGCATCTACCAATATTCC
>JASDQU011401778.1:138058-150197 GCA_032191745.1 Picea mariana
TTAATTTCATATTTATTAAACTATAACTTTAAAATAAAATATTGTATTATAATATTAATCATTATAATAAAATAAAAAATATAAAACACATTTCATTAAACTATAATTTTAAATTAAAATATTATTATATATTTATTTATAACCAAATTTTAAAATGTGAATTTTTTTTTATTATAATTTGGAAATTAACTCTCAAACTTTCCATTTTAATATGGTGGAGCACAAATCTCCATTAAATTCGAGGAGACTCCATGATATTTGATCAATTTAGGATGTCCATGATATTCGATCTTTAAACGTTTTAAGAGATTTCAAAATTATAAAATTAATAGTAATAAGCGGAATGTGAGGATGACAAACAACCCATATTTTACTTTAAAAGATTAAGTGGACGGGGGATTTCTATAATTAATTTGAAAAATAAAATAATATAATAGAAAAATCGTTTTTCTTGGGTAGAGTTCGTATTGATTTTCCACACACCATTGTTGAAATCTACTAACCCTCGACCCAATGGACTTAATTATTATTTTTGGTGAATTTTCGAAAGCTTAAAGAAATTGAAAGAAGTTTACATATTATAAGATTCGGATCTTTTCAAGAATCATCATTTCATTTCGCTTATACATTTTTGTAATTTTTGGTTAAAATTTTTTAAGACATAAAGGAAATGAAAGAATTTTAATTATTATATTATTTGGATTTTTCAATTATTTAAATTTTAATGATACAATTTTAGAGTTTTTAGAAATTTTAATTAAATTATATTTTCAAATATATAAATAGATTTAATTTAAGAAGTTTAATTATTGTATTATTTAGATTTTTTAAATAATTATTTAAATTTTGGTAATAGAATTTTAAAGTTTTAAAATTTTTAGTTAAATTATCTTGAATGGGCCTAATGATTAAGAATATGTATTTCCTAGTAAGAAGTCACAAGTAATTTTTTATTTTATTTTTTAAATATTTTTATTGTAGTTTTAACATTTAGTATCTATAATAATTTTAATACATCGTTTGCATTTTTAAAATTTTATATAAAAATAATAAAAATGTGCCTAGAACATGCCTCTTAATGGATTAGTTGGACAATGCTTAAGAGATTTATGGGTTAGGAGATTATGTATTAGTGGATTAGTAACATTAATCATGGATAACTATATTCGATCATAGTCTATCATGTTAGATTATAATCAATCATAATTAATCATAGTAGTTAGGGAGCTAATGGTTTAGTGATTAGGGAACATTAATTTATTTAGATGATCAATGGTTATGGGGATTGTGTGTTAGTAATGATTAGGGGGCTAGTATATTAGTGGTTGGGGCTATTTTGACTTATTGATTTAAGGGGTAATGGGTAAGGTATTAAGGGGTTCATGGAAGTGGGTTGGGGTTAGTGATTCATGCTGAACTTAGATTTAAAGGGTTAGTATACTAAGGGTTAGTGGTTTAATGGCTTGGTGGTTAAATAGGGTTAATGAAATATTATTTGAAATATTGACTTAAATTGATTCAAACATTTATGTCCACCAATCACTAAACACAACAAATAAATTCTAAAAATTATTCATAATGAAAAGGAAGTTTTTTTTTAAATAAAAACTAATAATAATATTAATTATTAAAATGAGTGAAATGGATTAATGAAATTGATAAAAAAAAATCATTATCTAAAATGAAATAATCAAATTGATAAAAAAAATCATTTTCAAATATCCTAGATTTGCTGAAAATTTTTGATATACTAAACTAATAGTCAAATACTAATAAACAAAAAAACCACATATAAATTGTGACAAATTAAAAACTTGAAAATAAAAATAATAAATAGTTAGTAATACCATTAGTGACATACTAATAAACAAAAAAACCACATATAAATTATGACAAATTAAAAACTTGAAAATAAAAATAATAAATAGTAAGTAACACCATTAGTCACATACTAGTAAACAAAAATGACCAGATATACAAATATAAAGTGTGACAAATTAAACATTTGAAAATAAAAGCAATAAATAGTTAGTAACGCCATCTCTATGTCCAAAAAAATAGACATTTAGTAACTCCTCTTTCTAAACATATTAGGTACTTGAATTTTCGGAAAAACATTCTAGAGTTATATGATTATTATCTTTGTTTATATCAAATAATTAATTTTGAGATTAATTTAAATTATATATTTTCAAAGTGGAGTATTTAAGTTAGAAGTATACATATTTGAGTGATTATTTTTGTATAATTTAAATGTCATAAAAAAAATTTGAACGTGCTAAAATAAATTTTAAATAATAAAAAAATAAAAAATAATAATTCCAAAAAAAAAAATTATTTGATAATAGAACAGCTAGACAACCAAAAATATATATAAAAATAAGTTAGCAAATAATATGCTACAATGCATACTAGCACAGCCATTGTGCCAATAACTGTGCGAATATCTAAAAGCCTTAATACCTATGCGAATATCTTAATATTTTTTAATCAGATGTGGCAATAAGTTGGTGAACACAGTAATTTTTAAACATGATTAGGTAAATGTAAAAAAGTAAACATATAAACGGATGTCTTTATAACAGCTCACAAGTTAATGGATGAAATCAGAGTCATTCATTTATTGTGACGACTAAGAATATTCTAGACATATTTAATCTCGTCCATAAAAAACGTATTAAGAACTAAAAACCTATTAAATGTGCTCATTGTCATTAGGTGTAAGCCTTTCAACGTAATTAATAAACAAAGAATAAATGAACGGACTAGATGGCCAATGAAATAGCACCGGAAAAAAACAGACGATGTAAATCAAACGAGACAATGAGATTATTGTCATTAAGTGTATGCCTTTCAACGTAATTAATAAACAGAGAATAAATGGACGTAATAAACAGAGGGACTAGATGGCCAATGGAATAGCGCCGGAAAAAGACAGACGGTGTAAATCAAACGGGACAATGAGATTATTGGAAGCATGTGGAAAGGCTGCGATTCCAAAGGGTCGTCGGGGAAATGATTTATTTATTCTCTTTTGGCCATGTGCTCAGCACTTAACTTACCTGACAAAGACCAATCCAGACAGACAGTCAAAGGGCAGTGGCGTTTTAAACCAAAAATATATATATATTAATTTGATAATAGTTATTAAAATCATATAATAATAATGACATCAATACTTCTAACTAATTAATTTATTATTTTAATTATATAAAACATTTTTTTTTTAAATTAAAATTTATATAATATTATATAAATAAAAAATAATTAAAAAGCCAATATTGGATAACAACCTAAAACAATATAACGTGTTTATCCAAGGACGCAATTATAATAAACAAAAATCTAAGCACTCAATTCTGGATGCATGCTAATTATAAAAGGATATGATAAATACAACGAATTTTGAAAAAAAAAATTTAGAATTGAAAATTTTCAATCAAAATTATTTAACTGGGTAAATGTGGTTTTAATTACACTCTGTAAGAAAATTAACTGCCACTCAAACGTGAACCAGGCCGATATCCCATAGTCAAACCGCTTTTCTTTATTTTCTTTCTAGTTAACCATTCATATCACAACCTGGATTGTACAGGCACCGAGCTTCTTTCGGAGAGCTAACCCATACATAAAATCTAGAAAACATTTGTCATGTAAGATCAAGCAATATGAATGTGAGGGTGGGGAATAATAGTGAAAAACATATTTTTTTTTTTTATAATAGTAAAATTAGTTAGCAGTTCAATCACTAACCTGGTGTTTTCAACATGCAAACTTTTGAGACACCTCCAAAAGAGCTGGATAGTACATGAAAAATAAATCTTTAAATAAATTATTATTTTTTATTCATTCAAATATATATATTTTTAAATTAAATTAATTTATAGTTTTTCATTGCTCATTTTTCGTCACCTCTTATCTTATCGTTAGTTTTTAAATTGTTTTAACAAAAAGTACATTGAGAATAAATATATTATTTATCCTCTTCAATATGAAGAGGATGAAAGATCTCTTAAAATATATGATTATGCTTTAATAGGTTATCAGAAAGTTTCAAAATTTAGAAAGTAAACGTTTATCCTATTATTTATTTCAACAAATGAAATTAAGAAGAAAAAATGCAATATCAATTATTGAGTAATTGCATTGATTTTAGAAGTGATATAACAAAAAACAATAAGGTCTATTGATTTTAGTGATGATATTTTAAAAAATGGTTGAGAGCAATTAGGGAGTTGCAATGATTTTAGAAGTGATATAACATAAAAAAATATGGTGCATTTATTTCAGAGATGGTACAATGAAAAACTATTTAAAACAACCAGTTCCATTGATTTCAATAATGGCATAATGCAAAACAATATGATGCATTGATTTTAGTGATGATACAATGAAAAATGATTTAGCATAATCAAGTAGTTGTATTCATTTTAACAATGATATAACACGAAACAATGGTGTTGGCTGGTTGTTCTACCAAATGGTTTTTTTCGCCCGCTATATAAATTTACAGGAATCACTATTTTTTTTTGTTCAAAATCTATTTTTGAATGCAGAAATGGATTCAGTGTGTTGAAAAACTCTCTGGGTACTAGGATTATACTCACTCAAATCTAGGAAGAAAAAATCATCATTTCCTAGAACCTTTACACTATGACCACAATAGGGTGCATTGATTTCAATGATAATACACTAGAAATGATTCAATGCATTAATTGACGAAATAATATCAAGGAAATTGATGGTGTGTAAATTATTAAGTGAAATGACTAAATAACAATAGTATAATGTAAACCAATTTCAAAATACATATTATAAGTTGAATTCTTATACTTTGTTTGCTTGGGTATGATTCATCTATTAGTATAATTTTCACTTTAAAACTATTATAACAAGGGTTGCATGGCAGCTTAGTCCCTGCCAAGTAGATTTGGAAATGGAGATAATAGTTGACATTCTATAATTATTGATGATGATGATTACTATGAAACATGAACAATATGTTAACTAGGGGTTAGTTTCATAGTCTTAAAAGAAATCAATTTGTAAAGATTTTAAATGAAAAAAATTAACACTAATAACTATATCGTCATAAAGATTGGAATTCAAAAAATTTGACCTATACTCACAAGGAATGGAGGAAGACATGCTGCTCCATGACACTTAGTTTATAGATTTGTCATATGTTGGCCATGATCTATGATCACATTTTTACTTTAATGTGGATGTTGTATAGTTTTGGGATTAACCTAAATTTCCTTCCAATTAAGTTAAGCTAGCCAAATGCAAATTGCATTTTAAAAATATTCAAATTTTTTTTTTGAAAATAAACATTTCAAATTTAATAATATATATTTTTATATAATATTTATTATATTATATAATAAATATAATCTAAATAATATATTAGATAATAAACATAATATAAATATAATAATGCATAGTACAACTTTTTATATTTAGATGTGGTGATTGGTGAAATTCAATGATTATGTAATTAATTTTACATATTGAAAGATGTGAAGGGAGCAATAACACATAACATTACATTGCATACACAAATTTATGGCTAAAAACAAATTAATGTCACATCAAAAGCAAACTCATTGCTATAGTCCCTTGGCATGGACTAATAATAAGATATATAGAGCACGTTGATATATACAATGCATTAAAATCGAAATCATGCAATAAAATGTAAAGAGAATTGTGAGGAACACATGAGGTTGAATAAAAATATTGGAAAGAAAGAGAGATAGAATACTCATTTAACTTTTGAAGTGTCCTTCTAGATAGTACTCTTTAAATTAAAAATGCTAAGTAGTAAATTTCAAAGGATTAAATTCATCTAAAACATATACATACACATATGTATTTATTGGTGATAATCTAAAGTTTTGATCTTGTCACCTATGACCAGAACCAACTCAAAATCTATCATGCACCTAGAGTGATCGAATACCTCTAGGTGCAAGCATTTCCTCAAGTTTTGTCCTCTAAAAAAGGTTAACGCATCAAGGTATTTGATCCCTCTTGGCCCATGATAGATCTAGAGTTAAGATGGATCTACACTTGTAATAAAATAATTAACTTGATAATAAATACAATTATAACATATACTTTGGTTTAGCCAAATTCTTCCTAAAATATTAGATTCACCTTAGATTATCTAAGCCATAGAGAACTCTAAATTGTGCAAACTTTTAATATTATCTTTCTTAATAAATTTAGTTTATTAACATATTTTGGATGCAACATTGTTTAAAGATTAGTTATAGGGCATTTACAATTTAAAAGAATCTTACCCAAAAAAATATCTAAAAGAGATTTTGATTTCTCAAAATTAATCAAGCCATTCATAATAAATGAAGTTTATAAAATATTAATTAGAAACAATTTTTCTTATATTTGAATTTTTCCCTCTAGTGACACGTAGTGTCTCACCTCACTTCACCCCACCCTTTAATGATGCACATTGTTTTCCCTTACTCACACCCCCACCCTTATGTGTTAGATGGTGGGGATGGGAAGATACAATGCACATTATTAGAGGTGGGGTGAACAGAGACAATGTGAATTGTCTCTCTGCACCGCACATTTTCTCCTGCCATCTCCTCCACCATCATAATGCACATTGTCTCCTTTAATATTCACCCTCACCCTCATCATTCCCACTTTCATTATGAGGGTGAGGCTCGAGGACGATAATATGCATTCTACCCCATCAAATGCACATTGTCTCCCCCAACTTATGGGGGGTGGAGGAAGAAAACATAGTAAAGATGGGAAGAAACAATATGAATCCACCCTCATCAAATGCATTTTGTCTACCATCTCCCACGTCCTTGTTAGTCTAGTAAGTGGAGCTAAACAATTTTCATCCCACCCTCATCAAATATACTTTCTCTCCCCTCACCCGTCACCCTTATGAAACCAATAATCAATCAATTTTGAAACGAAATAATGATCTAAGTAAAACCTCATAGGTGCTACCATATCCTCACAGGCACTATCATATATACCTCGATAACCGATGTAGGTTTATTCCTTCTCATCAAATAGAGCTTCAACAAAACAATAAAGAAGAAGAGAGAAAATAGGAGAGTATTGCATAGTCTTATTAAACGCAACTTTGTTACGTAAATAAATTTCATAATGTAAAATTTTTTCAAAAAATTATATTTAATTTTACATTTATTAAATTATATATTTAAATTAAAATAAATTATATTAAAATAAATTATATTATAATATTAATCATTTATAATAAAATTTTAAATTATAGAACATATTTAATCAATTATATTTTTAAATTTAATTATTATATTTATATTTATTTATAACCAAATTTAAAAATATGAGAAAAAATTATTATAATTTGAAAAATAACTTTCAAACTTTCCATTTTAATATGCTGGAGCATAAATCTCTGTTAAATTTGAGTTTACACGATGATATATAGGCGTTTAGGACGTCGATGATATTTAACCTTCAAACGTTTTACGAGCTTTCAAAATTATAAAATTTATGGTAATAAGCTGAATGTGAGGATAACCCATCTTTACTAGGGGTAACCTCATATCTAAAACATTAAGTCGACGAGGGGTTTTTATAATTAATTTCAAAAAAAAAATATCTCCACGGAATCTCCACCCCACACCCCATTGGTGGAATCTAGTAACAGAACCCAATAGACTTAATTATTACTTTTTGGGGAATTTTCACTCAAAGCTTAAAGAAACAAACTTACATATTATAAGATTTGGATTTTTTAACAATCATGATATGCTGTTGTTATACATTTTTTTAAAATTTGGATTTTTTAACAATCACGATATGCTGTTGTTATACATTTTTTAATTTTTAAGTTAAAAATATTTTAAATAAGAAGTTTAATTATTATATTATTTGGATTTTTTTCACATTTATTATTAAATTTGGATGATATAATTTTATATTTTATAGTTAAATTATATTTTAAAAAATATAATTTTTTTTAAATATTTTTATTGCAATTTCAATAACTAATATTTATAGTTTTAATAATTTATTTAAATTTTTAAAATTTCAAATTAAATTAATAAAAATAAGTGTTGTGTTGTTTATAGCTTGTTTCTTAAAGGGTTAGTTGGACAATGCTTAAAAGATTTATGGGTTAATTGGTTATGTATTTATGAATTAGTAGCATCAATCAATTATAGATAACTATATTCGACCATACTCTATCATGTTCGATTATAATTAACCATAGTTAATCATAGTAGTTAGGGAGTTAAGGGGTTAGTGATTAAAGAGTATTAGTTGGTTGGTTGATCAATAATTATGGGGATTGTGAGATTCATCAATGGTTATGGGGATTGTGAGTTAGTAGTTTACTGAGGGGGTTAGTAGATTAGTGATTGGGGTTATTTTGAGTTATTGATTTAAGAAGTAATAGGTAAAGTATTAAGGGGTTTATGGTAGTGAGTTAGGGTTAATAGGTTAGTGATTCATGTTTAACTTAGATTTAAGGAATTAATGTGCTAAGGGCTAAAAGTTTAATGACTTTGTTGTTAAATAAAGTGAACGAATTAAATATTAATCAGTTTAGAGTTAGACGTCACTGGGTAAAAGGAAAAAAGATTTTGCGATTCTCTCTTATTTCTACAGAGACCGTAATAAACTGAGAATAAATGGCGTAATAAACAGAGAATAGATTGCCATGGAATATGTTGCGGCGCCGGGAAAAGACAGACACTGTAAATCAAACGGGGCGGTGAGATCATTGGGAGCATGTGGGCAGGCTGTGATTTCAAAGGGTTGTCGGGGAAATGATTTAATTATTTCGTTTTGGTCATAATTATTTCGTTTTCGTTTTGGTGATTTCAAAGGGTTGTGACTTCTAACTAAATGAAAAATAGAATTTTTGAATTCTATAAATTAAAAAATATTTTTTAAAAATTAAAATTAATTAAATAAATTTTATATAATATTATATAAATAAAAAATAGTTAAACTCAAAACAATATAACGTACCTAAGGTATAAAATTATAACAAGCAATAATCCAAGCACGCAATTATGGATGCATGTTAATTATAAAAAGGATATGTTAAATAGTGGCGAATTTTAGAAGTATACTAGTGAATTTCGACGAATTCTTTTACAATTGAAAATTTTTGCTGTATCCTGAATCCAGTATCGTCTTGTCGATAACCTCTTCTGTCCGGTTCTTCTGCGTCATGTCGTCCAAGCCGGCAATGGACAAAATATATAGAAATTTTAGATGTAATTAACAAGGGAGAGAACAAACAATGGAAGTAATAATCGATAAATATAGGAGTAAGCTAAATTGGGAGCAAATAGACTCATTTTTCACTTTAAAAAAAATGGACTAAATCAGGTTAGGGGTGGTTTGAATTCATGTATTTTCGAACCTTATTTCATGAGTTTTGTTTCATTTTAAACTAGATTCTTAAAAAATTTATTAAAGTTTTCGAATGACCAGAAATTTAAAACTACACCTATAAGAAAAGTAATTTGGGAAGGAAGATTGCTCCCAAGTTAACCTACTCCGATATATTGCTGGTAATAGCTCACCATCCAACAAAAGCTGGGGATGGTTCAAGATTTCATTGGCATGTGAAACGTGATAGATAATAATGGCGAAATGCCATAGTTAGGAAATGGTTAAAAAAGATTCTTATTTTAGTTAATGAGTGGTTTTCAGATCCACCTGGAAGTTGTTAGGGACTATCCTAACCTATATATTTGTATACAATTTATGGAATGAAATAGAGTGTGTGAGAGAAGTCTCACGTGATCCCTTGTGGCCTCACTATTGTTTTTATGTGTGGTTTCCATCTAGTTTTAATTTGGTATCAGAGCCGTGGAGCCACTGCACCACATTTTTAGAAGGTCTGTTCAGAAGAGCCAAAGAGTCAGCTTCCATTGTTTGTGTGTATCCTGGAGCTGCGATCGTTTTTTAATACCTGCATAAAAGAGCCATGGAGAAAAAGGAGCCGCTGCTGCCAGCGTTTTCAAAGAGGGTGTTGCTGCCATCATAAAGAGCCATAATGAGAGTTGTTTTCTCCCATAGAGAGTCGTCGACTGTTGTGAAGCATGGATTCGTCGACTGGTGTGGGTGGACGACTACACATGCCGCTGCTGCCATTGACTTCTTATGACTGCTACAAGAGTATAGCCGTCACCCCCCCTCTCACTTTTCTGAGTATAGACGCACATGTGGAAAGAGTTGCAGACTTCAGGTCATCGTTTTTGGTATTCAACCAATGCAGTTTATCCTTGTACTTAAATTGAGAACTGGCTTGTGTAATACATTGAAAATTTGTCCTTGGTAATTGTTTGCATTAGAATTTGGTATCTGATTGCTGCTTCGAGTCTGCCCAGTTCACTGGTAATTGTCGAAGAGAGAATGCATAAGTGGTTTTCCAAAGAGAGATTGCAATTCTTGCCAATTATCACCTTGGTGTCGCCATACTAGTACCTGAGACCAGTGAGAAGTTCTGCTCTGTTTTTCATCATGGATAACAGTTTTTTTTTTCTATGGCCTTTTTGGGTGGTAGCAGATTACAAAGCTTTTGAAATCTCCAGACAATGAACATAGATGTTTAGAGTAAAAAATAATTAATCTTGATCAATATTGCAACTATCTTTGACGATTTTGTCATCTACGTTGGTTGGGCTCCAAGACACCCATTTGAGGCTAGCATTGTGTAAGAGGTGGTCTGCGTGAAGGTACTTACATCTATTGCAGAAATTATTTTTACTTGTTAGAAATTGTGGGTGAGATGAGAAGAGTGTGAAATTGCTTGCTACTCTCATGGGTAAGCAAAGGAAAATTAAACAGTTCCAGAGAGAGCTGAAATATATGGGGAAGAATCAGCATGATGTGTTTTCATTTGAAGAACCTATACTTAAAGATCATAATGTAGATTTGGACATTAATGAAGAACATGAAGAAATCAGTGAAATATTGAAAAGACTAATGCGAGTTCTTCCATCCTTTTCAGGTAAAAATTTTAATCTTTGGACAATTAAAATGGAAGGATTACTGGGTTCAGTAGATTTATGGCAATTTGTTAAAGATGGTTTGATCAATTCCCATGATAAGAGAAAAGATAAAATAGCTTAATACCTTATCAGTTCAGCATTGGATACAAGTATTTTGTCTCCTATTTTATATGAATTTGTTCATATAGACAATGCAAAAATGTTATGGGATATTCTCGAAATGAAATATAGTGAAAAAAATGCATTTGCTTATGAGGAAACTTATGAAGTTGATGGTGAACTTGAAGAAGATTTTGAAACCCAGTGTGGTGAGTTGCATGTGGATAATGATGAAACTCTCATTGAGGTAATGTATGATAAGGAGAACATGTCAAATGAATATTGGTTGAAGATCAAGCATGAAATACAATATATTGATAATTTGCTAAATGTAAGAGGACACCCGCTTGAAATAATGAACGATGAGGAATCTGCAACGATAGTGAATGTTGTAGAGGAAATTGAATATCATGTGTTATATGATGTTGTAGACAACGTCAATACTGAAACTGCAACAACAAAGCTGAGAGCACTGACAGAAGCAGACAACAATGAAGAAGAGCACCCACATGCAGTGACAAAAGATTTTGAAGAAGATTTGAAGTTCCTTGAAAAATGGCTTGAAAACCCACAACTTACTGAACACTGCATGGTCATTGAGGAAGAAAAAGATTGCATTACAAATACAAAAATTGAGTCAATTTATGATGAAAACTCAATGGATATTGGAGAACAAGATGTTGAAATTGAAGAAATTTTTATGAAGTGGAGCCTTGAAGAAATCAAATTCTATTATGAACTCATGTTGCAACAAATTGATGATCAAAATCTCGATGGTGAAGAGAAAACAAGAAACAATGGTATGTGGCAACAGTTCACATACAAACAATTTTTTTAAGAAAAAATTGAACAGGACAAACATGGAAAATTTGAAATAATTTTCAGATTAATGACAAACATCAACACGAGGATGAAGAATAAAAAGTTGAAACATGGAATTTTCAGCAAAAGAGGAAGACTTAAATTGAAAATGCATAGAGACTTCAGAATATGAAAAAGGAGGAAGATAAAAACTCACGCATACATGG
>JASDQU011401779.1:12182-24972 GCA_032191745.1 Picea mariana
AACTTGAGATCTAAGGGTAAGCCTATTTCAACTACTCAACCTAAGAAAATTCTCCCAAGAGGTAAAACTTATGAGCCTACCCCAGAAGAAACCATGTTACCTAACAACAAAGAGAAAGTAGTAAACACGCAAGAAGACGAAGTGGAAAAGGTTGAGACTAAAACAGAGGAAACCGGAGCAGCTAATACAAATATACCTTTAACCAAGATCATGAGTAATAAGGCAATCCAGACAAATAAGTTGGAAAAGAAGGATTCAGAAGTCCCAACTAGAGACACAGACAAGGTGAGCGGAGTTTTCAGTTTCAAAACAAGATAAATAAAATTAAGATACCAATTCCGCTGGTAGAGTTAGCGAAAAACCCAGTTTATCGAAAGCAGATTACCAAAGTGATAGGTGTTTTAGAGTTAGAAAGCCAATCTAACATTTTGAACTTGGAAGATGATAAGCCCAACATCACTCTTGGTCCACATTTTGAAGGAGCCAAAGACACTGTTGCTCCCTTTTATATCACCTTAAACGTATACGATCAACTGCTACATAATTGCATTCTAGACTCTGGAGCCTCACATAACGTGATGCCTAAAATTATTATGGACAGATTGAGTCTCCATATCACTAGAACTTACGAAGATATTTACTCATTTGATTCGAAAAAATTTAAGTGTATGGGAATGATAAAGGATTTAGTAGTCACCCTGGCACAGGTCCCAATTAAGAGCACCTTGATGGATGTGGTAATTATTGATATTCCCCCCAAATACGTCTTACTATTTTCTAGGTCATGGGGAGCCAAGATGGGGGGTTCTCTTCAATTGGATATGACGTACGCCACGATTCTTGTGTTTGGTGGGAAATTTACTCGGTTGTACAGGGAGACGAGGTTAGCATATACAGTAAGTAACCCTCAAAATCCGAACAATTTACCTATTTACATTGCAGATCAAGATTTAGGAAATTGTATCTTATCTTTTGAAGGCAGTTTAGATGGTTTCACAGAGGAAAACGATATAGAGCATGAAGAGTCAGGTTACATGACCGAGGATATGTGTAGCACTGATATCTGGAAAATGTTTTTTGACGGTGCCTTGTCTGGCAAAGGGGTTGCTACAGGAGTGCTTTTTATGGCACCTGAAGAAAGGTTCGTTGTCCGTTTTTCTTATAGACTACAATGGGATATAGATTATACTAACAATGTATGTGAATACGAAGCCTTGGTCTTAGGATTAGAGGCTTCTAGGAGGATAAAAATAAAAAACCTAGAGATATACGGAGATGCGGAGTTGATTGTCAAACAAATAAATCAGCAATACTAGGCCAAGAATCCCAGATTAAGATCATACAGAAATTGTGTCTGGGATCTAATGGAAAAAAAAATTTCGTCTTTAAATGTCCACTTTATCCCGCGCACAGAAAACTTATAGGGTGATGCATTAGATAAAGCATCTTCAACTTTCACTCCTCCTACAACCTTTAAATTGAAGTATCACATAGAGATAAGACACATACCATCTATACCGAATAATATCCAGCACTGGCAGGTTTTTGAGGATGATGAACAAATTAATAAGTTTCTTGAAGCAGTAGGTGAATTTTTCGAAACTCACGCAGATCAAGAAAATCAGAATGACCATATATGGATCATGCAAGAAGGGGAGGACCATCAATCTTTCCAAGACAAAATCGCAAATCATCGCATGCTAGTCCTAAAAAATAACCAGATTCTGAAAGGACTGATCCCTCTAGAAAGACTGTTTGATCAAAACGACATACCTGTAAAATCCACCTTACAACCCAAACCAAAAGAGGCTGAGGACTGTGACATAGGAGCCAAAGAAGAGTCCAGGATGGTTAAAATATCTAAACTCTTCCCCCCTGAAATAAAAGGCAAGTATAAGGACCTACTCAGACAATTTAAAGACGTTTTTTCTTGGTCTTATGACAAGTTAAGAACCTACAACACTACCGTGATTGATCACAAGATACCTCTAAAGCCTGGGGTCAAACCCTTTAGACAAAATCTTAGGAAGATCAACCCCATTTTATTGTCTGTGGTTGAGAGAGAAGTGAAGCAGCTTTTAGAGGAAAAAATTATAGTACCTCTAAGATATTCCGATTGGGTGGAAAACCTGGTCCCGGAAGAAAAAAGAGTGGGGAAATTAGACTATGTGTGGATTTCAGAAATCTAAATAAGTCCTCTCTTAAAGAATACTATCCACTGCCTAAAATGGATCACGTGCTAGAAAGGGTAGTTGGGGTGAACAAAATGTCTATGATTGATGGTTTTTCTGGATATAATCAAATTGCCATGAATGAACAAGATAAAGAAAAAACATCTTTTACTACCCCTTGGGGTACGTTCATGTATGATAAAATGCCTTTCGGTTTGATGAATGCAGGAGCCATGTTCCAACGCGCTATGAACATCTCTTTCATCAGAGAGAGGGATAAGTTCATAGTCATCTATCTCGATGATTTAACAGTTTTCTCCAAATCCAACGAAGAGCATTTGGTACATCTTAATCAAACATTCAAAAAATGCCGCAAGTTTCGTCTGTCCTTAAACCCCAAGAAATCACACTTTTCCATGCAAGAAGGTAAAATTTTGGGTCATATTGTATCTAAGGATGGAATTAAGATTGATCCTAAGAGGTTTGAAGTGATAGACACTATAAACATTCCTAGAAATGTAAAAGAAATTCAATCTTTCTTAGGAAAAATATTTTTTTTATGAAGATTTATCCCTAATTTCACTGAAATTGTAAAATTGATCACAGATATGTTGAAAAAGAACAACGAAGTAAAGTGGAAAATAGAGGCCAAAAAATCGTTCGCACACATTAATAAATTCATAGCCGAGGCACCTGTATTGGCAAGCCCCGATTATCTAAATGAATTTCTTATTTTCTCGTTTGCCTCCGAACACATGATTGCTGCGGTGCTCCTCCAAAAAAATGAAGAGGGTTTCGAACAGTCGATCTCCTTTTTCAGCAAGAGCCTCAGAGATGCAGAACTTAAATATGATATAATAGAAAAACAAGAGTACTCCATGGTAAAAGAACCGAAGGCGTTTAGAACATATGTATTACACTCCAAGATAATCGCGTACGTACCTACAAGTTTTGTGAAAGATATTTTGGTACAACCAGATAACGATGGGAAAAGAGGATGATGGCTTGCCAAGATTCAAGAATTTGACATGGAAATCAAACCTACTAAACTGATAAAGGGACAAGGCTTGGCCAAGATTTTTGCCGAATCAAATCTCAAATCTCTGGATATAAACTGCCTGCAGGAATGTGAGGGAGACATGAACATAAACAAGCTTGATGAACGAACAAATGCAATTTAGATCGTGGAGAAGTTTGTATCATTAGAATGGTACAGAAACATAGTATCCTACCGGATGACTCTAAAATGCCCATAAGCAGTTGCCAAAAATTTAGGATTATATGACATAAGCAGTTGCCAAAAAATAAAAAATAAATAAAATAAAATTTTATTAAATTCTATATATTTCATATATAGAATTTTTTACATATGTATATATATTTCATTACGCATTTCTATTTTGATTTTATTTTCTTTTCATAAATTTTTGACACCTTTCATAAAGCCTTGATAACCTTCATATTTTCCTTTTATAGGATTCCAGCTGCAAAAAAAATGAGCAGGAGAAGTAAACAGAAATTTGTGTATCGAAAAATAAATTGGCTTAAACAGGTGATAAAAAAGATTTTTGATAGTTTGGAAAGAAAATGAAACGGTAAGATAAAGGTGTGAATTCCTAAAAGACTTGTTTTGAAGGGTTCTCAAAGGAAACCAAGATAACCCCATAAGAACACACCAATATCTTCTGAAGTAATAGATAAAGGAACATTTACATGGCTAAGCGTTTACGAAAGAATAAGACGAAATGAATAAGTCACCCAAAGTAAAGCACCCCCGAAAAAGATTTTCAAGAGTCAGTTTTGATTTTTTAACCTTGTTTTTTTTAGTCTGTAGATCTCTATCTGTCACCCCTTTCTATTTTCGGGTTTACCTTTTGAAAATCCATCATATTTCTGGTTTTGCATTCGTAAGGAGAAGCGATTACATTTTAACCTCAAAAGCTTCAAAGAAGATTGTGAAAAGTAAGCTGGTCTTCACAACCCCTCGATCCCTTACTAAACTAAGTGATGCCTAAGTCATCCTGACTTTTCTATGTTTTTCAACAGTTTCGGAGGATTGAGGTTTGCTCAAATTGAAAAATCCAAAAAATTAATTTTTTCCTTTCTCCCTGCGAACGAAGGTGTTTTGAAAGTTAAGGAAAGGTTGGTACCGAATAATCAAAGTAAGTTGGCAGACCTATAATGCAAAATATTACAGAGATATCAGTCCTCATACAAACTGATTGCCCCCACTTTGCGCTCTAAAAAATAAAATTATAAGACAGGTGGTGAAAGGAAATTAAGAAATGATTTCCCCCATCTAGTCCAAAAGATGATGAAAGGAATTAGAAATGATTGCCCTCATCTCAGCATTTAAATGCATAAATATATTCTGAAGTGGTGAAAGGAAATTCAATAAAAAGGGCTAGATAACTTCACTGAGGTACTGAACAGGCTCGCTGGTAGTGAAGCAATATCTGAGATATATGTAAGGTTGCTATACATGATTATCACTCTGCTCTGGTAACCAATTTTTTCAAAACCCAATCTACATCCCAAGTTCGGACAGGGCTCCCTGATTAAAAACATAAAAAATATATTTCTTTTGACGCAAGCCGATAACCACAAGATCTGTTAGGTCTCCTAGAACTGTTTTGATTGTCTCAATGCAGACCTGAATTTGGTAACAAGAAGGAGATAGTCATGAAAGGGACTACAGCTAAGTGAAAAAAGTATCTGATTTTTAAAATCTTTTCAAAGGTAAAAGACGAAGTCCCTTTCCCCTTCGGTATCTTGTTCTAAGGAACATCTTTGTTGGATTAAATCCATTGACTCTATTTACCCAATATAGGCACATGGTCTACTGTTCTTCCCATCTTGCAGGAAAACGGGATCCCTAGCTGGAGCCTATGTTGGAGCCGCCTTTGTTTTTTAGCCTTTTTTTAATTTTTATATCTTAATGATTGAAATCGAAAGCTAGTTTTTGTATTTTCCTTTATTTTCCCCAAAATCTTAGAAGTCTCATCGCGCAAACAACGACGGTTATCATACTCTTAAGGAAATATTTATTTTTTAATCGTTTAAATGAGTCTCTACTTTTTAACCTCGGGATGTCGCATGTCGGAAGTTATAGATCACATAGTTAAAAAATATCGAGGGGCGAAACGGTGAAATAGTCTTAAAAATTTTACCCAAATCTGTACTGAGAGTAAATATACTCTAAACCACAGTTAAGCATCATCAGCATCTCGTGTCTCGGTGTTTTCTAGCTACAAAATTCTTACCGTCATAACCCTGATAGCCGAAACCGCAAGACTCTTGTTTTAAGTAACCCAGGTTAGTGTTAAAGGTAAAAAGTTCAACCGCGGTTAAGCTCAGTCAAGAATTCAAAACTCATCATGTTTTCCCTCAAAAGATATACCTTCAAAGCACTGAGTCGCAAAGTCGCGATAAAAATAGAAACGTAATTAATTAAACACTTAATCCAGTTTTATCCTCCAATTTAATTAAATTATATCATCCCAATCTTGCGATTTCACAACTTGGCATACAAGCCTCCCGAAATATATACCTTCGAAGCCCCTAGTCACGAAGTCATGATATAAGTAACAACCTAATTAATTAAATGCCTAATCATGGTTATGTTTCTTTATTAACCAAAGCTAATTATCGCAATCTTCGGTCTTAAAGGTTCAAAGGGTTAAAGAGAAATCTCTCGATGAGGCGAGTGCCGAAAGATTAATTAACATTTAAAAAGGCCTGATTAATTAAGCTAAGAGAGCATTTCTAGTGTTTTAATACAAATTAATATGCACAGTCTCCGAGGAAATTTTAAACTTTCCTTGCACGAACTTGCATTACGAACTGTCAAAATCTAGGACATTAATTGGAAACGAGGCGAATTGACAAGTTAGGATTTTGTTTTTATTGTTAAATTTATATTTAAGAATGATTTGACCCTTTTGTTCCTAAGGCCGACCTAGTTTTAAATGGTCGAAGGCATGGATATTTTATTTGTTGTCAGAAATTTCATTTCTATTCTACGCAAAACAAACCTTTCTAGAGCAAACTAATTTATGTATGTATATATGTTGTTATTGCAGGAGAGCTAAAGTAGAATCCCCCGCCATTGCCCCGCGAAAAGCGTCTAAATCCACTGTTGAGGTTTCAGGACAAGGTTCAGACAACGTTTCAGATACTTCACCTTGAAGTGTCGACACTGTTAGGACCTGGTCGTATATTTCTGAGGTTCTACAGTCTGAATTGGTAGATGTTTCAGATGATTCCAGTGAAAATGAAAAAGATGACCTAATCACCAAATATAAGATCATCATCTAGGCTCAAATGCATAAAGTAGTGGCTAGGCCACGTCTTCTCCCTTACTACGATATGGTCCGGTGGGCATTAGACCATGTGGATATACCAACCAGAACCATTGTCAGCGAGCAGAGGGTCACCATTGGAACTTTCAGACCCGAACAATTGCAGGCTATGTACAAATTGCCAACCATGTCAGACCTTACATACAATGTTGAATTCTTGGAGAATTTTAAACAGAAGAAATGTGTGCAATATGACAATACTATGTCCAGTTTAATCAAAGATTGGGTTTCACACCCTGCGAAGTTCAGGGTGGACAGTAATGGTATATATTCAATATCTTCTTTGGAACCACAGTTTAAATATGTAGCTATAATGACCTGCAGATTATATGGAAGAGAGGACACCACACATTTTTTCCTTCAGTGGGTGCCTCTAATCCATTCAGTCGCCGAAGGCTGTTCCTTCGACTAGGCTAAACTATTGTCTGATAGTTTGACAAGTTGAGTTACAGAGTATCAAGAGAAGAAGGAGAGCGGAAAGATCACTTCATTCTTTATGTCGGCGTATATCATGGACGCCGTGTGTTTTCTGATGCCTTTTCCCTTAATGAGTTGGAGCTGGACTCCATCGGAGGTTGAGCCCATCCACGTCTACCATTCAAAGCTCTGGGAAGACAAAGCTTTAGATTTTGTGTATGAAATCTTCAACTGGGTAATGGTACTGTTGCATGTCACTATCTTTGGCCACCCACCACCCAAGATCTCAGACAGTATCGCGGTAAATATGAGCAGTATAGCCGATTGGTACGTGGAGGCAGAATTTTCATATCTCAGGGTTTTCGGTGCTTATGTTCCTCTGAATGCCTTACCACTATTCATACTCGATAGGCTGGCTTGTCGTGAGATTTATAGGCAAACCGTAATCGATGGCATAAGAAAAGAATTTAAGGGCTATTCTAAAAAGGTATGGCCACCTTTTCCTATTCATCTACATTCCTATTCTTTGTTAGATTTCGGGCATGCTAAACCTGAGGAAGCAGCCCTGGAAGACCTGAAATTGGTTCATGTTGAAGTCAAGAAGCACGATCCACATAGGGTCATAAGTAACCATTTACCCAATTGCACGCTTAAAAGGTTTGAGCATGAAAATTCTCCCTCGGATGACATTTTCCGAGACACGAGATCTTATGCCGAGGTTTTGGCTCGGATACAAGCCCTAGCTCCTGAAGAAAGGGCCGATGTTTTAAAATTACAAGAACATTGGCGGAGTTGTCTTCCCCCAATATTGCAGGGTGAGAATCCAATAACAGTAGAGGTGCAGGAAAAAGAAGCTGAAGGCTCAAAATATTCAACACCCAGAAAAGAAGAACACTAGGACAGGGAGGAGCAAAATAGGAGTCTGAAACCATAAATGAAAACTCTCGATCCATCGAAAAATCAGACTTCATTTACCACTCCAGGCCAGTCAGCTAAAAAAATCGGAGATCCCATCGTTTCCATTACTCCCTTACAGTCAACTCAGGGGAGCATAGACACAGGGTGGATTTTCAATGAAGAATTGAGACCTATAAGGATGGAAGAGCTCCCTCCAAATGAGTTTTTTTTTGATAAAAAGAGAAAAGTTGTGGTAAAAAAAAAATTCTATCAAGAATTAGGATCAATGACCAAGAAATTTAAAGTTTTGACTGACGGGAAATATAATAAGAAAGAATAATTCGCGACAGAAATAGCTGGGACATTAGGGGAGTTTGCTACAGAAAACCAATTTTCGGTTGGGTTTTTGAAAAATCAGTTGAAGCAAAAAAATTGCCTCATCAAAACCTTAGAAGCCGAACTATCCATTGCAGAGGAAGCTGCCCAGGACCAGGAAAACATAGGAATAGAACAAGCAAGGATGGTCGATAAAAAGGAAATCGAGCAGCTCAAAGCTAAGCTCGAACAAATAGAGTTGGTAGCTCAGACCAGTCAAATACAAGTAGGACAACAAAGAGACTTGATAGCGCAGCTACAAGTTAGATTAGAGTTCGCCAAAAGCAAAGTTATAAACATCGGGATATTCCAATCCCAGGCTATGGAATTCGGAGCATATTTTCTGCAGCCAAGGGAAGTTTACTTGCCAAGGTAAAGATGATTCGAGACAACTGCCTACTTGTTGATCAAGTATTGGAAAACTTATATATCAAAGACAGAGAAGCTGGAGCATCTCGGGTCGCATTTCAAGAGGCTATAATAGCTACAACAAATAGGGAATTGGCAAAAAATTCTAAGTTTTCCATTTAATAACAGACTCGAGGTAATATTTTGTTGAAAGAATGGGAACACAACATATCAGAAGGAAAATTGCAAGCCAGGAAGGTAAGGAAATCCTGTGAAGAGGCTTTTAGTTCTATAGATGGAAATATGTTAGGCATTGACAACGAGAGTAATGATGAGACGATGAGCCAAATGAATATGGCGAAACTCTCGCTTGATATAAATGAGAAAGAAGAAAGAGATTCGACCGAAGTCTCACAAGTAACTATGGTATACATAGTTCAAATAGATAAATGGATTATTAAACCAAGTGTGAAACTATGTGCTATTGACACCCTAGACCGACAGATGGAAGAAAGGTTGTCGCAATTAGTTAGACATTGTTACATTTTTTAGGCCAATTGTCAAGCGGACCCTTCAATGTTGATATCTCAACTGGTGGAAAAATGTGTCACTTGTACTGAGCATGCAAGAGGGCAAGCTTCTGGTACCAAATAAAGACATAGGATAAAGAAATGAAACGATTTATCTCCTTCTCGTTGTAACTGAAAATCATGGAATGATTGGGATTCCATCATATGTAAATTTGTATAAATATATAATTGAAGGAAGAAAAAAAGGTTAGACCTTTTTTGGTTGATTGTAATAGAGATTTTTCTCCCTCAAGAGTTAATATAAAAAAAATCCAAAGATTCTCGATTCCATCACGACTGTGTTATGAGTTTGTTTCCTTATATTTCATATTTCATTTCATTTCATATATGTATCTAATGGATGCTTCGCTATAATTTAGTACAACCTCTACTATAGTGAATAAATTTTAGTTTTTTATATTGTTTACTGTTTTTCCTCTGTACCGGCTATCAGCAGGTATAAGACCAATAAACACTTTAGATTTCTATATATTTTTTATGCTTCATCAGGTTATTTCTTTATCTTTTTCTTCCTCTGTTTATGAGTGAGATTCTCCATTGATAGGAGCCTTACATGATAGACATCTTAATGTTTTTCTTACACCTCATACACATTTATTAAAATATAACTCAGTTACAAGAAAGGGCCTTTGGTTTGCACCCTATTTTCACTATCGGAGCTATAACTCTTCTTTATACGACCGAAATTGAGACAACATCTAAAAAATTCTTTGATATTTTCTTATCATTCTGTTCCTCTATGACTGTCCCTGTGACAAGACAACCTAATATTGAACCCAGACTATCAGATCAAACACATATTGCCTTGAATATTTTTGATACCATTCTTAAAACAACCACTACCTGGGTAGAACTGGAACGTTCGTAGGCATCAATTGAAAGGGACATAAACATCCAAGAACAGTTGGAAGCTAGACAACAACCTAGAAATCAACCCTCTCTTCCCTTGCCGAAGGTTGAAATTTCTTCCTTCTCTACCCCTTACTCACTTTCAGATGCCTAGACAATGTACTTCTAAGCCTTAAGTATAGACTCTGGAACAACAACATCCATGGTAAAAAATTTAGTTTTTTCTTTGCTATATTTTTAGAAATGCAAGTTGTGAAAATGAAGGTTTTTTAATAGTCTTGAAATTAGTCTTAAACATTTGTTCTTTGTAAAATAGTCATATCTAAATCTAGCAAAGTCCAAATTGAGTGCCACTAGTTCCATTGTAAAGAAGATAAATCATAGTATTTTATGTTCAAATTTCAGAAGTAGATCTAAAAAATTGGACATGTGGTAGGTTATACAAGTTTGTTCTTTTGAAAGTGACCAAAAAAAAAGATTTTGGAAAGTTACCATAACTTTCTCTTGACACATCAATATTTGGAAAGTTATCATAACCTATGACATTGCAAAGAAGACATATTTGGATACTATTAGCGCCGCCATTTTTCTTTCAATTAGAGTCAGTTTTCATTCGAGTTACAACACATGTGTCAAAACACGTGAAGTCAGGTACGTAGCAATGAAGGGGACGGAGTCAGCAAGTTGTCGGTTGGCCCTTCGAATCGGGAAGGGATGTTAGAGTCGAAACATACATGAATAGTACGGGTATGTTTTTCTCAGAAAGTCGTGTCATGTCAAAATTAGTCTCTACGTGCCCTAGTTCGAGTCAAGTAGTTAATGGAGGTCATGTAGGCAGGTGTTGTAACTATTATTAGTTCATCATGAAGGCCGAAGGAATGAAAAATCATGACGTTTTCATCGCGTATTCCCTGCATCCCTCATCGCATGTACCTTATACGCACAGATATGTTATGGAAAATATGTGGTTCGATTCGAAACATCTAGTCACCATGAATTCAATGTTCTTTGGCACGATTCTTCCTTCCATCTGATTAGTTATAAATCCCAGAGGTTCTACACCCATTTTGTTCACAAAATCATATTCAGGCTTTGTCTGTAAGCTTTCTCATCGACCCAGGTTGATCAAATTCTCCATTTTGAGCATCCGCCTGATATAATGCGTTCAAGAGAGATATTGGTTGCGCCATGACAACCTCTCAAGACCTGAAGAAGGGTACACGTAGTGGAAAGATCACCAGACCCAAGCCCCAAAGTGATTGGGATTCATTCTCACTCACAACAGGCATCCCCAAGGATAAAAAAGGGATTTTTTCTTTACCCACGAGAACAACAACATCACACCTCATAGAACTTGAAGCAGAAGGAACTATGCAGGAAGGAAGGACACTAGAAGCCATGTATCCTCAACAACAGATACCTTGGAGAAGGGGAAAACCAAGGAAGTTATGGAAACTTGAATCTCAGATGAGCCGTGTGCATGACCAATCGTTGAGCAATTACTTATGCGCATCGTCCGCCTGAAGCCTTTGGAAGGTACTAGCCGAGAAAGTGGGAGTAGAACGAGGAGGATGGATGTTGCGGATTCAAATGATCAAGAGACATCTCAACAACTGAAGCAAGCGAAGCTATCCATCATTGAACTGTACCAAGAAAATAGGGAGTTGAGACAACAGCTGATGACAAAGACCACAGAAGCCTCAAGAGCACAAGGTCGTGAAGGGAACATGACGTGGCTCAAAAGACAACTCAGAGAGGTGCAGGATACGATTGTACAGTTGCGCGAAGCACAACGCATATCAGAAGAAATCTATTCTAAACACTCTAGAGAATGTGAAGTGACTGAAGAGATAGCCTTCTCAACTCCCGCCAGGGAGCAAAAGAGACAAGATTAGTCGATTTTTCTCTTTCATTNATTGACAATTTTGAAGGAGATATCACCCAAGAAATTTTTCTATTTTAATAACGGTTGTGACTGTCTACAACCACTTGTCGTGCACACTTCCCCAAACAAATGAGCACGCGACAGAAAATCAAAGTTGTTACAGCTGACAGTGGGACTCTGACAAACACTTGTCCACCCATATACCTGATCAACAATCAAATCCATGTGGTAGATTACAAATATCATGATGTAGCCATATGTATCTTTTGTCTATTTTTGGAAAATGTCATGCAAAGAGTTTTGTAACATAGAACAATCAATTTCCTAGTTTGTAGAGATAGCAGTTAGATGAGTAGGGTAGCCCAAGCAACTCCCTCGTTTATATATTTGATTATTTCGATGTAAGCCAGGTTGGTTGGAAAAATTAATATAGACAATAACTATTGTATGTAATTTGAGTTCAACTCAAACTTAATGCAAAGGTCTTGTAACTTTGACGAAAAGATTCTTATTGTAGCAGTTGGATGTATTGTTTTCCTTTCTTTGTGTACGTGCTTCCTATTATCTTTATTCATATTGTTTTCTGTCTAATTCGGAATGAATTTTTGAGCCTATGGATTCACTCCGCAACGCCCCTTGTTCATGCCATTTAGACAAAATGTTTTTCTTCTAAAAGTTAACTCTGAATTCATCCATAGTGGTGCTTTGAGTTACTTCTTGTTTTTTCTCCTCGCCACACATTAAGACTTTGTACTGAATACTATTTCTCGCTTATCCTTATCCTCTCAAGTTTAGTCATCAAGTCATTTGTTTCTGTTTCTTTCTCGAATCGACTCCATAGCCCAAAGTCTTACTTTCTTGTGCCAATATAACCAAAAGCCATTATTTAGAAGGTGT
>JASDQU011401780.1:0-11317 GCA_032191745.1 Picea mariana
TGTGCTCTGTAACTGAACCCTTTTGCTTGAGATTTATCAATTGGCTAAAGAAGGTATTGCTCCTTGTATCCTCGTAGTGTGCTATCATTTCTTCCATGAAAATTTTCCAAGTGACAAGTGATTTGCGAGAACAAAGCCATCGATACCACACAAATTGATTGGGTTCTAAATATAAAGAAGCAATTCGTACCTTTTGTGTATGTGGCACATTATGTAGATCAATGAATTTCTCCATCTGAAGTATCCATGTGATTGGGTCCTTTCCATCAAACTTCCTCATATCGATCTTAGGAAAGTGGTTGGTCTTCAACCCAAAGTTAGAGTTTCTCCATTCTCGATTCATCTTCCTTGTGTCCTCATCATGAATTCCATGGGATACATTTTCACTTTCGGGTATCCTCTCTATTAGGAAATTTTTCAATCCTTCCATGATCTCCCTTTTTAAACCATCCATCTTAGTATTTATTGCCTCCAAAATAGCTTCCGTTGAATCCATCATCTCTTGTAGTTCATCTTTTGTTATTGTCTTCTTTTGTAAATCATTTATGTCCCTACACATTTATTCACCTTCATCAAGAGTTCAAGTAGGACTGTCTGGAGGCTTATTTGGTGTAGAAGTTCCTTTTTTTGGTGGCATGTTGGCCAAGTATCACTTTAAACCTTGATTTTGAGGTGGTTTTGCTAGACAATCTTTCTTTTATTGTATCTCCAAAATTTCGGCCCTTCTGGGTATGAAATTTTATTTTTTGTAGTTTATGATATTTCTTCTCTACAATTCCACAAGTCTGATCAAAATTGGATGTGCCAAGTAGAATTTATGGTAACTTCCCCACAATTTGCTGATTTTTGGCCTTTCTAGGAGATATCACTTGTATAGCATGCCCCACACAAAATAATTGGTATAAAATTATGAAACTTGTACCAGAAATACTACAGACTGTCCACTATCCAATGCAACTAGTCTCACTCAAATTGGATACTCTCGAAATAATTTATGATTGTTTTACCCAGAACACCTGCTTGAGACTAGTCAAATACCCTATCTTCCACAGGGTGTTTATACAAATGTAAGATGACCCAGACGCTGAAGTTTTTATCACAAATAACTTAATAATTCCTGTGAATATTCTTCAGATTTTAGGCTCTGAAACGTTACAAAAATTTTTTATAGCGAAAATGTCGCGATGACTCAATTCAGGATGATTCCAGAACCCTATCTTACACAAGTTGTATCTCCTAAAGTATAAGGCCTCAGGAGTTGAAATTTTAACTCAATGTACCTTGATCCGTCTACTAAATATCCTCCAAAGGGCTCATTCTGAAACGTCGTAGAAAACAATTTATAGCAAAAATTCCAAGGTGTCTTAGATGTAGCAACGAAGCCCCAAGACCTTAAGCTATGATACCATATGTTAAGAACCAAATATAAATATAGCATAGAAAAACCTCAGAATAAGTACTCAACACCTTGAAAAAGAGAGAATTTCAGGTAATAAGCCTCTTTGAGGGGAAACCTCCTTATACCCCACATAAATTTCCAAATACAAGATGATTCCAAATGAAAATGTCTCCTTGGCATATATAGGAGACTAGGAGGCACAATTACAACTAATGGACTAAAGCCGACATAAATAAAATAACATTACTAATGTAATATGCCTCAATTAAGGGGTAATGAGCCACTATTTAGGGCTTAACATGAACCTATGCTCCCTTAATGACAACTTCATGAACTCCTAACATAGATTGAAGTTTGGAAAACTTTGCTTTTGTAAGAGACTTTGTGAAAATGTCTATACCTTGATCTTCTATAGGGAAAAAGAGCACTTCAATAACTCAATCATGAATGGGATCTTTTATGAAGTGCATGTGTAGCTTGATGTGTTTGTTGTGATGATATTGAAATAGATATTTGGCAAGCTTGATGGCACTCTGATTGTCACACCACAGGTTGGTTGAATGTTTCTACCGAAATCCAAAGTTTGAAAGGATCTGTCGAAGCCACGAGGATTTTTTACTTGCATTAATTGTTTCTCGGTACTCTAGTTTAGTGGAAGAAAGAGCAACGACATGTTGTTTCTTACAAGCCCAAGTGACAGGTCTAGAACCAAGCCTGAAAACATAACCTGCAATAAACTTTCAATCATCAAGGTCGTCGGCCCAATCCAAATCAGTGAAACCAACCAACAAAGGAGTCCCCCTAAACTATAATGTATCCCAAACTAAATTGTACCTTGGACATATTGAAGTATCTTTTTTGTTGTTTTCGAATGGCTCTCGTGGGGTGTTTCCATATACCTGGAAACAAGACCAATAAGAAAAGGAAATATTAGGATAGGTATGAGTCAAATATAAGAGGCTACCAACTAACTAACGATACGAAGTGGCATTGACTTTGGGAGTAGTATATGTGGCGGGAAGTTTAACTCTAGATTGGAAGGGAGAAGGGTTTGGTTTAGAATCATCCATGTGAAAGTGACAAAGAAGGTCATAGACATTCTTAGATTAGGAAAGAAAAATTCCTTCCTTGGTTTGCAATACTTGGAGGCCAAAGAAATAATGAAAATAGCCTAAGTCTCTCATTTCAAATTTATTTTTAAGGTTGGATTTCACATGGTTTAAAATTTTAGGGTCATTACTAGTGAAGATAAGGTCATCAACATAAAGAACAAGTATTATGAAATGGCTTCCTACTTTCTTAGTATATACATTAGGGTCAGAATGACATCTAGAAAAGTCAATATCAAGAAGAGAGTTGTCCATTTTGACATGCCAATCTCAAGGAGCTTCTTTAAGACCATAAAGAGATTTCTTAAGGCAAAAGCCAAGGCTAGAGTCATTATGGACATAGCCACGAGGTTGTTATATGTATATTTATTCTTATAAATTCTCATGCAAGAAGGATGATTTAACATCCATCTTATGAACCTCCCATTTATGTGAGGCAACAAGGGATAGAACAAGGTGGATGGAATTCACTTTGGCTATGGGGGCAAATGTTTCATTATAGTCAATGCCTTCAACTTGAGAGAATATTTTGGCTACTAATCGAGCCTTATGTCTTTCAACACTTCCATCTAATGCATACTTAGTTCTATACACCCATTTACATTTGACAAGTTTTCTTCCTTTCAGAAGAGGTACAAGATCCCAAGTATCATTCGCCATTAAACATAGATACTCTTCATTAATTGATGTGTTCCAATTTGGATGGCCTTAAGTTTCTAAAAATGCACTTGGATCACAAGTCTTTGAAACTTGATCCAAAAGAGAAGAGGCTCATTGGAACTATGAACGTATCCAATGTTGATCTGAAGGATTACGGACAAGATCACCAACTGTTTCTCGTGTTGAATGGAAGCATTTGGGAAGTAGTGGTGCTGGTGCAAGTTCATATTCAATGGACTCATCTAGAGGAAGGAGAGCAATCAGAGGTGGATTTTCATCCTCACTGTCACCATTTGAAGAAGAAACTGTAATAGGAATAGAAAATGGAACAAATGTTGAAGATGGCTTGTAGGCCAAAGATGGCACAAGCATCGAATTAGGCTCACAAGCCAAGAAATTTTCATCAAATTTAACATCTCATCTAAAATATATTTCATTGGAATGAGGTTGAAGAAGTTTGTAACCTTTTACATCTTTAGAATATCCAACAAAAATACACTTCTCACTTTTAAGTTGTAATGCTTTCTTTTTCTCATCAAGAATGTGAACCCATGCTACACTACCAAATACACAAAAGTGGCTTGCATATGGCTTAATTTTAGTCCATTATTCTTTGTTATATTTTTTAAAGCCTTTGTGGGAGTGTGATTTACTATGTATTCCCACATAGGATGAACACCTTTAGTAACCACTCACGCAACCAGATCAAAGATCAACACTTTGATATTTTTACATGGTTAAAACCCTCAAAGAGGGAAACAGTCCATAGTCATGTTGACTCATAATTCATCACCTACTATAAAAGCTCATAAAGAATTGTGAAGCCTACATATATTTATTGAAAAAATATTAATATGTCTAATAGGTGGGGTCCCCTAAGGGAAAACACACTGGAGTGATTATTTCCAAACATAACATTTCCTTTGGCATGTTAGCATACCATTAGTTTCAGTAGAGGCATCATTTCAATTATGGTGCTAAAAGCAATAGTTTAATGATTTCAAGTTTTTTGTGGTGTTTATGAATGCATATGTTTGGATGAAGCAAAGTATTTGTTTGCATTGCTAGTAAGTACGGTGGCAGTTTGTGAATACATCAAACTATCATCAAATGATATTGGATAAAATGCAAACATACCTGTCTTCTCTCCTCGGCATAATGACAACATTAAACATGGCACTCATAAATTGTTCGCAAAGGGCATGGTTTGTTGTGTTCTTATGAGATTATATGCCTAGTGAAATCAAAGTGTGTTGCCCATAATTTGGCATTCACGACATATTATGTTTTTTTTTTTTAAACTAGAGTGATATAAACCTTAAAAGATTTATATGGTTTATTTTTGGGTCTAATACATATATATGGATTTGGCGTATGTCAATGAACAATGATAGTAATACGATCAAGACATGTCAATGTATGAAGTTTTGGTTTTTACAAATTCGACATATATGAGTTAGCTTGGCATTATGTTAAGACATATATGGAAATCATTTTTTAATGCATCTAATACACATGGTCATATTATACACAAAGGTTACAAATATAAGATCTGACCCATTCACGTGGATATGCGCACTACGTAAATGAATACCATAGTGCACAAGGTTGAAGTGATATGTTGGTGACAACATTGAAGTTTTAAGGTTGATATGATATAAATATATTTCATGATGCTTATATATTCATGGCATTTAATCATATTTTGGAGTTACAAGGGAAATGTTAGAAATAATGGAACAAAGACCCAGTGGGACCCCATCTATTATTTAATATTTATTAACCTTATTATAAATAAAAGGTGTCCTCTCCTAATTAAAGTTATTTAACTTTTTAAACAAAAAAGTAGTTGAACTACTCGAACTAGTTTTTGAAGAATAAAAGAAGGAGAGCAAGACAAAAGAGGACATGAGAAAATGGAAAAGTAAAACTTCTGATAAGGTTTGCTCTTGCCTCAAGTGAGAATTTTTTCTATTCATTCATTCTATTATGAGTTTCTTTATAGCTGAATTATCTTGTTGATAGCAGGGTTATTCTGAAGGTGGCGAAGAAAGGACTAGGAAGCATTGATTACTGGCATGCTCCAAGGTTATTCAATCTTCTTGAATGTCTATTTGGTTTTAGTTGGAAGTTCCGAATTGATTTAAGTGTTGATTAATGCTAGTTTTGCAAAGTTCAAAACAATGATGCACTTGTATCTTGGATTGATCTAGTTCAGTTTTCAATTCTAGTCTTCATTTTTTTTTACACCAGTTTTCTATGTATGATTCAAATAACATCTTAGACTCCTAAGTGTAATTTTGATCCAAATCCTCATAGGGGTTTGAAAAGACAAACTCAGTTGTAACTCATATTGACATTAATAAAGTTATTTGTTGATTGCTTCTCATTTATGAGACTTGTTGTATACCAATTTTCAGATTTATGCTTTCTTGCATTTGCTTATTCAGATATTTTATTAATTCATTTTGCAAGCACGTGTTCTATTTTTTAGTTTATTTCAGATAAAATATACAAAATTTAAATATTTTTAAAATAACATCAGATCCAAGAATCTATTTCTTGAGGTATGATTGAAATTTTTGGCAGGATAAAATCCTAGGGTTATAATCTCGGCTATCTCACCTAGCCTGATGTGATTTGAAAATGCTTGAGTGAGGGTTTTTTTCATTCCTCATCAACATTTATTTGGCAACCATATCGGGGAGTTCTTTTTACTCTCTAGTTCTTTTTCTAGTTTAATGACTTTGGCTACCCTGCAACAACTAAACTTAATATTTCATCTTTGTGACCAAAGAAGTGTCACCTCAGGTCTTTTTTTATTTTGTTCTAGAAACTACCCTCAACCGTGAAGAACTTGAACATTCTTGGGAGGTTATCACTTGTGATATTGAAATCCATGAACTAAGATAAGCCATTTGAAGGCAAGCTCGTAATCAACCCCCTCACTGGAAGATTGTCTTATGACGACCCAATCTCGTTCATCAAGATGAGCAAAAGGTGAGCCCTATGAGTTTCATCCTTTCTTTGAGATAGGAAGAAGAAAAATAGTCCTATAAAGTCTTCAACCAAGGTTTTGAGGATCTCTATTTGATTTTGAGACTGGGGTAACAAGTTTATCAATATCATTTTCTCCCAATCAATCTACAATGACTTCTTCTGATGGTCCCAGTAGTACTAGTGGATCTACTTCATCACAAGTTTCATCTTCTTCCTTGATCAGAAGCATGTATAGTCAATTTAATCATGTCCAATCAACTACAAATCCTGCAAAATTGATCAAACAATATGGTTTATTTCAATTTGAAGAGGATGCAAACGCTACTATGTGGCATGTATCCTCTCCTTTAGATCTAACTCCAGATACCACTCCTCTTCCAAAGTTTAAAGATCATTTGCCCAAATTCTCCAGCAATAGAACCATTTTGGTTAATGAATTTAGTTGTTTTTTCAAATGCATGTCATAATACCGGGGCAAGTTGTTATAGCACAAAATGCGACACCTATGCATTTGTGACGTGGCCTAACCCTTTTCCTAATGCCTGCTATAATTTTCCCTAAAGGTCCTCTAAAAAATCATCTAAAAAATATGCCCTAAGAGCATATCTGCGGGTTTCCCTAGTGCAACACGTGGACATCCGAGCCTTTCGTCACTGAAACCCACGAATGCCCTCATATTTGGCGAAAAATAAAATAATCTCATGTTTTCGGGTGGGTTTTTTGGTTTCCCTTGTTTCCCAATGACCCTTGCATGTACATAACAGATTTCAACTCCCCAAACCTCCTTGGGAAGATATAAAACAACCATAGAGGGCTAAAGAGGACAACACAAGTCCTTTGGTGCAAAGTTATGCTGCTAGCATCTAGCAAGCCTCCTTTCCCTATATTCTCTAAGCAACATCCCCTTTAGTCTGGAAACTCCTTTTCCAGAGCTTCTTTCTCATTTTATATGGCTATAGGGTGTCTCCTTGTCCCTATCTAAGTCATTGAGAGAAGATAATATCGGTTGAGTTGATGCTTCAAGATTCTCAGAGGAACCCAGACAATTGGCTTCAAGACGATGCTTAAGGCTGGATAAGGTTGTAGCTTACCTTTTTCACTTGTTGATAATAAAAGAGTTTGTTTTCCCCCAGATTTGTCTTCAATGTACATTTGTCTTAATGTTTACTTTGAATATGACATATAACATGCACATGCTTTTGATCGCATAACTACTTTTGTCGTAGCCCTAGTTTTCTATCTATCTCACAGGATGATTCCAACAGAAGATCGGGAGCTCTTTGACGAATTGGAGCGGGGATCGACATCAAACGAGAGAACAAGGTGCACCTTCTTTTCTCCTCTATATCCCTACTTTCTCCTAATTTAAGTAGTTATTTTCTTTAGTTTTTGTGTGCTTGTCACTGAGGGGAAACTGTTGTCTCTTTCACTTGGTCTTGATTTGTTGTGATTACACCCATGATCACAGGGGGGAAATCCCTTAATCAAAATTGGTGATTCCACTGGGAATACTCCTAGTTGGGTCAGTTTGGTTGAGGTGTCTTGCTTGCATGTTGGCATACCATTAGCTTCAGTGGAGCTATCATTTCAATTATGGTGCTAAAAGCAATAGTTTAATGATTTCAACTTTCTTGTGGTGTTAATGAATGCATATGTTTGGATGAAGCAAAATATTTGTTGGCATTGCTAGTAAGTACAGTGGCAGTTTGCGAAGACATCAAACTATCATCAAATGATATTGGATAAAATGCAAACATAACTCTCTTATCTCCTCAGCATAATGGCAACATTAAACATGACACTCATAAATTGTTTGCAAAGGGCATGGTTTGTTGTGTTCTTATGAGATTATATGCCTAGTGAAATCAAAGTTTCTTGCCCATACTTTGGCATTCAAGGCATATTGCATTTTTTTTTTAAACTCGAGTGATATAAACCTTAAAAGATTTATATGGTTTGTTTTTGGGTCTAATACATATATATGGATTTGGCATATGTCAATGAACAATGCTAGAAATACGATCAAGACATGTCAAGGTATGAAGTTTTGGTTTTTACAAAATCTACATATATGAGTTAGCTTGGCATTATGTTGAGACATAAACGAAAATCATTTTTTAATGCATCTAATACACATGGTCATACTATACACAAAGGTTACAAATATAAGATTTGACCCATTCGCATGGATATGTGCACTACATAAATGGATATCATAGTGCATAAGGTTGAAGTGATATGYTGGCGATAACGTAGAAGTTTTAAGGTTGATATAATATAACGTTGACGAATACAAGTTGGAATGCATCGAGCCTAACATATGCATACAATATGGTCCATGGTTGGTATATCRACATGATGGGATATAGTTGGCCATGCATTGAAAGAAAGAGGACGTGGACATTAATTCCCAAAGGCTCGTGCTTTAATACCTCTTATTAGTTAGGGTAATTTTCATTTCATTTGGTTTTGGTCTTTGGAGGAAGAGATACAACTCAACTTTGGAAACCCTTCTCCTCTTAGTTGTCACAGTTGTCTCGGCCTCCATAGTTGGTATTGTTATCCCCATTTTGTGCATAACTAAGGAGATTATGTCTCAAGGCCTTAGGTTGTAGATATGGAGTGCCGAGAGACTACATGACCAACAATACCCTTTGCACAGATGGAAAATCCACTCACCACCACAGATGGTCACGTATTTGCAGATGGCATCCACTACACCAGCTAGCTTCCGGAAGGTAGTGGGCCTTGCTCCATGAGGTACAAGTCAGTATTATGGTGAGCATTATTTCAATATTTAAGCCAGTTGACTATGTTGTATCTTAGATTTCTCTAGATTTCATCATATATGCATGGACATTATGCCTTTTTCCCTACTTCACCTTGGTGGTTGACATTGTGCCCTATCAATGGTTTTCCTTAGGGATGGGTTTGCTAATGGAAACTCCCTTAATAAGCCATTGTACCATTCCTGACCATACTTACCACTTTCCATCATTGTTCCCCTCCATTTTCTTATCTGTTGGGATTTTAGGGTGTATTGGCCCAAGAAGGGTTTGTCCCTCATTCTATGGGAATAAGGGGTTGAAGGCCCAGAGGGGTTGATGTTGGGTAAAATATAAAATCCTTGTATAAACCTTCCAGATGCTTCGCCTAGGGATCACCCAAGGAAGAAATGAAACACTTTTCTTTGAGTAAAGGGGACCCACAATATAATAAAGAAATATTAGAAGGTTAGTTGAAGGATAGGAGGTATCATCATGAGCCGACCTATCACATCCATGAATATATAGTGGTATGACATTGCCATCATCTGGTCACCAAACCAGGGCAATGGCTCTCAATTGCATGGCTAAGAGAAAGGGGGTCTCATCACGAGTCATCCTTCTCATTTCCACTAGGTGTCTGTGGGTAACATTGCCATCATCTGGTCACCACGCCAGGGCAGTGACCTTCAACTTTTCCTTATGCTATATTGAAAGATAAAAGGCAATTGATGGGCTTGGAAAAAGTGCATTGTGGACAAAGGTACCACACACCCTCTACAAAGGCACCCACGAATGAGATACTACGACCCCTTGTATGTCATGAGCCCTATGCCCATTGAGTCTTGACCCCAACCACTTCATCGCTTATAGAGGGATCTCTTGGAAACTCTCCTTGACCTAGGGAAAGATCTACCCAATATGACACCTCCTCAACCCTCCCATATTCAAGCTTGACAAGTTGCATAGTGTATTTCAACAATTAATTGTTTTATATAGTAATCTTTGATGCACATGCTTAGATGGATTATTTATTAATTGGATTCACTTATCATGATGCTATGAATTGAGGTCCTTGGAGGGCATTCTCATTTGTCTTTGCAGGACCTAGTTGGTGGATAGTTTTGGAAGAACAAGCCTAGCTTGGGATTCCATGGGGCTACAAGCCCACAGGTTGGATGCCAACGGCCCACATACCAGATGAGAAATATCAGACTTGGAAGGCCTTGATGATGACTTGGACGACATAGCCCAACCCTCACTTGCCAAACAATTTGCCCAAGAGGGGAAAAACGTCGTCTTTTTGAAGCTTGACGTCATGTTTGGGGGGCTAGGGCATGGTGGTGAGATGATATGCATTGACACTTGGACATTTTTAGGTGTTTGAGGCTTTGACCATGAAGAAATACATTTGGATGCTTGACACGTGGCTTTGGGAAGCCTTTTTACCCTCCTACATCACCAACGACCTTCTCCTAGTGCCAAAACGTCCCCTAAAGGGGTGACGTCCATGTAAATTATGGTTTTATTTGTGCAAAAGTGAAATTTTAAATTAATTGTTTAATGTTACTTTGTTAAGGGGGGAAGATTAGGGTTGTAGACCCCTAATACTATGGTTTACCCCTTAATTTGTGGACAAGTCACCTTGGTGACATTTTGTATAAATAAGAGATCATAAGATCTCATTTTAACATAACTGTCCCTCATTGTGAGAAGTATTGGTCTGAAATTTTTGCTATCTTTGGCTCTATTCGTCTCTTGTGCACTTGTTTAGGGTTATCTTAATGAATGGTTGATGGAGGAGTGAGGCGCTAGCCTTGGATGGATATTTTCTAGCTTTTATTGTGGATTATCTTGGCATCTTTCTTGATTTTGGCATGGTATTTTAATCTTATGCTATCATTCTTTTCAAGTCGAGGATTGTTGTGCTAGGAGCTAGGTGAGAATTATAAGGGCATACACCCCCACCATAGTCTTCATCATTTTATGCTTTGTTTTATTGGTTAAACAAGGGTTTGCTAGGAGAAGTACAAGGGAATACATCCTCTTAGTTTAAACCCTAGCTAGAGAAACTTTCCTTGGGAAGTAAAAGGACTTACATCCCTAAGGAGGTAGCTTCTTTAGCTCTTTATTTTATTTGACTCCATTAACCCAATAGTAAAGGCAATAGTCATATATTTTTTGCATTGGAGATATAAAATCAATTGCCTTGGGAAACACAAATTTTGATCTTTTGAAAGGTTTCTCGCTTGAAGTTGGTTTGCCTCATTGAGAGGAGTATTCCCCTACCAGGGCGTCCCCTCTCCACCACTACTTTACTTGGTGTTACAAACTTTAACCTACAACCATTAGGGTTGCATAACCCTAGCTACTAACACTCTCTT
>JASDQU011401780.1:27825-38257 GCA_032191745.1 Picea mariana
TGCTAAAGTGTAAGCTCAACGCCCATCAGAATGTAAAAAATAATTTTGGTTTTGAATAGGTGGATCAGCAAGATGGAGAAAGAAAGGGAGAGGGCAACAAACTGCAGATCAATAGGCTACACTAATGGGAAATGGAGTCACAAACATCCTACTCATCGAAGGCACAAAATATGCTCAATAGAAAACAAGATTATATGCTGATAAGTGAAAGAATGAAGAAGGAAAACATAAGGTAGAATGTTCACTAAACATAGATCCTCTCAATTTAATGAATCAACAAATACTTGAATTTAAACAATGACTGATAGGAAAAATACAGTAGATCCTCTGCTACTTAGGGATCCATAAATCATTGACATCCTTTGATCCTCAAATATGCAATATATTCAAATAAGAAGAAATATAAACAAAAGGGTTACAATCTGAAATCATAGCTCTCATGAATCTCCAATAGCAGTAATGCTTACAATCATAAAATGCCCACAGGCTTACAAATGAACACACACAGGAAAACTGCCTACTCATACTCTCTCTAGCCTCTCTTGGACCATGAATATCCCTCCTACCCTCTTGTACAATGAATATATAGCCATATAGGTCCTTTCCATCTCACCCATTCGAACTCCAACCCGTTTTCCAAAATAGAAACAACTACAAACAGAAAATGACACATTTTAACTAATTTCCTGCTTTTCAGGAGGTGTAATTATGAAAGCTAGGCTTCCAAACACCACTTCTAATTCTCAAACCATAATAGTTGTGTAAAATATGAGAACGGTTTGTAGATAAACTCATTATGAAGAAAAACCTCTCTCAGTTTCTTTAAATTCATCTCTAGCTGGCCGCAACAGGTGTCACAAAAACATGTCTCAAACAGGAAATCATGAAAATTGAAAACATAGGGCTCAAATATTCTTTTGAATCTCCCAATCCATGACACCTGTGTGAAAAATGAAAGAGGTTAATGTTATTGGGTTTGTGATTGACAATAACCTCCTTTTTTTTATTTTTAAAATCATCTTATTTCATCCGGAAATCGTCCTGGAAGTCAACTGGTCAAAAATGTCAGTTCAACAATCTTAAAAACAGAGTTTTAGCAGCACGTTCCGTAGCACAACTTCTATGTTGAATAACTCTCTAACCATAACACATTTAGAAAAACTAAGAGAGGTTTTTGTTATTTGGGATGTTGTGAACAATAACCTCCTCCACTTTTAAAAAATTCCTTCCCATTTGTTCATAGTACAAGTTTTAAGTTTGTCACTCAAAATTGGCAGAAACATCTTTGCAAAATAACTCTGCACAATTTGGTCTCTTTCAAAATTTCGGTAGCGAATTTTGGTAGCGCCATCTTGGTGTGTCTCTATGTAGAATTCAGTTTCTGCCAAAATTTCGGTAGCACCTCCTGTATATCCTGTCAAAATTTTGATAGCGCATGTCTGTGTATCCTGTCAAACATTCGGTAGCGCCATCACAATTCGCAACACCTTCACTTGAACATGTGTACAATGGGTAGCAACCTTGGGTATTAATAGCGCCATTATTCTTAACATATTTGGTATCATTTTAGGTAGTAAAATGGTAGACCGTGCTATATAGACAGTTCAACAACACCATGGCGCTACATAATGTCTATGCTTTTCTATATGATGAGACTAATCAAGAAACTTGAGTTGATATGTTAGAAGCCTGTATCTGCATGTAGAGGTTACTTAGTTTCTAATGGAGAGGAAAGCCTCTTATGGCTGCAAATTCTTGTGCTAACATAGGCTCCATGGGGATAGAGTCCTCCCTGTGAGGCTCTAAGAACTCTTGTAGTTTCAGTGCCTTATCCTAGGGCTGCTCCCAACCTTTAACCTCTGCAATCTACTTTGATCTGTGACCTTCAACTGAAACTAAATGCAAATGAAAACAGAAACTGACAAAAATGATGAAAACGATGCTTGTCCAAAAAGCTTATTGCACACACCTACTCTAATTATTGGGAAAATGAAGCATTCAAGTTACATGAAACAACCAATGAATCCATTTCATCATTTTTTCAATTGTTTGAAGCTTTGAAATGTGCTTCCTTAAGCACCAGAGATAATTCCTACTTGAAGGCACGTCAAAGAAACAATTGGCAATACACTTTCCATTGAAGAAATCAATGAGCCTAGGCCCACATGCTTCTTGTAGACAAAATGCAAATGGATCCTGAAAAACATCATCAATAATTTCCCCTATGACATTGCTTTGTGTAAAAATGAAAAGTACTACATTAGGTCCTTCCTCCACTGTTCTTGGTTGTTGCATGGCTTGCTGATTTTCTAATTCATCCTCAATGCATATGGCCTTGGTCCACTCCTGGTCATGAGGTGTATTAGGAAAAAGGCTTAGTGATGTTTGTCTTTCTTTAATTTCAATCTCTCTCATTTGATCACATGGAATTTGATCTTGGCTGCTTTATGAAACTGAACTTGTGTCTTCAAGAGGAATAGGGGGTTGATAGGGAAATTCATCACAATTAGAAGTGCTTGGGAAACTACATTCTTCCGTCTTATCTTCTGATTGTGAGGGATATTCATCATAACTTGGCTTATGGTCCCAATTTCTCAGTTTTTCACCTTCTAAACTTAGATTATCATATTTTTCTTGTTTTTCAGCAATAAAAATATGACATGAGGGCTGAAACAAGCTATTGTTGCTTTGATGGAAAGGGTACTTCTCTGATATAAGGTCTTCAAGAGAATTTTCATGGAGATCATCTTCATAATAATCATACAAAGGTGAATCAATGACCATTTGACTATTAATGGCTGAGGGGATTAGTACAATAGATGGGACAACTGGTTGTTCAGTGAAAACATTCTCATAGTCATCAAAACTTGGAAAATCATGGCACACTGGTTCATTAACAATAGGAGGGGTTACAACAACAACTGGTAAGCTATTAATTTGGTCATGACAAGCTGCAACACTATCCTCATGATGAAATAAATTTGAACCTAAAATGACCTCTTGACTTAAAGAATCGAGAAAAGGCAGAGAAAAGGAAACGATGGATTGTCCATATTGATCTTTCTCTTGGGGACTTATATTTTAACATGAATGATGCATTTGTTCTTCAAATTTAGGAAAATCATAATGAAATTCATCATCTAAGTTCTACTATCTGCAATCATCCCCTTCATCATCACTGCTAGAGGAATCACTTGTTGAATCCTGAATATATGATGCATACTCCTCACAACAATTCTCAAAAAGTCTTTCAACTGGATAAATTATCTTGCAATGAGAATACAAAATATCATGAAAGTCTTTCAAAGAGGAAATACTAGAAGCAGGGAGTGTTCTATACCATTGCCTCACATAGCCTTCCAATGAATACATTAACATTTTCATCAATATATCTTCATGATGGATGTCAAGCTGCTGCATCAAAGCATGGAATTCATGAACATGATCAATACGGTTTTCATTATCACCTTCATAAAATCTGGGCAACAGATCTTGCCATTCATCAATTTGAGGCATAGGATGTGGATAACCATCTATGGCTGAGAAATTGAGTGGGAAAACCTCTTGGCCAGGATAGCCTTCATAGCTATTTAATTTGTCTCATTCCAGTGGAGTCACCAATAGATTCTGAACAATGGAGTCGCCATGGTGAATTTGCAGTCTTGAAGCTGTCCAACTTCAGTCACCATCTAAAGCTAGAGCTGTGTAGTGTCATTCTTCCCAGGGAGATTTTTAATCTGCTCAAATCAGTCCCCGACAGCGATGCCAAAAATGTTAGCACTGAAAGTCACACTTTGACTGCTAAAGTCTAAGCTCAACACCAATCAGAATGTAAAAGAAAATTTTGGTTTTGAATAGGTGGATCAACAAGATGGAGAAAGAAAGGGAGAGGGCAATAAACTATAGATCAGTAGGCTACACCAATGGGCAATGGAGTCACAAACATCCTACTCATCGAAGGCACACAATCTGCTCAATAGAAAACAAGATTATATGATGTTAAGTGGAAGAATGAAGAAGGAAAACATAAGGTAGAATGTTCACTAAACATAGATCCTCTCAATTTAATGAATCAACAAATACTTGAATATAAACAATGACTGATGGGAAAAATACAATAGATCCTTTGCTGCTTAGGGATCCATAAATCATTGGAAGCTTTTGATCCTCAAATATGAAATATATTCAAATAAGAATAAATATAAACAAAAGGGTTACAATCTGAAACCACAGCTCTCATGAGTTTCCAATAGCAGTAATGCTTACAATCATAAAATGCCCACATGCTTACAAATGAACACACACAAGAAAACTGCCTGCTCCTACTCTCTCTAGCCTCTCTTGGCTCATGAATCCCCCTCCTACCCTCTTGTACAATGAATATATAGACATATAGGTCCTTTCCATCTCACCCATTCGAACTCCAACCCCTTTTCCAAAATAGAAACAACTACAAACAAAAAATGACAGATTTTAACTAATTTCCTGCTCTTAAGGAGGTGAAATTCTGAAAACTAGGCTTCCAAACGCCACTTGTAATTCTCAAACCATATAATATGTGTAAAATTTGAGAACGATTTTTTTAGATAAACTCGTTATGAAGAGAAATGTCTCTCATTTTCTTTAAATTCATCTCCAGCTGGCCACAACAGGTGTCACAAAAACATGTCTCAAACAAGAAATCACGAAAACTGAAAACATAGGGATCAAAGATTCTTTTGAATATCCCAATCCGTGACACTTGTTTGAAAAATGAAAGAGGTTAATGTTCCTGGGTCTCCGATTGACAATAACCTCCTTTGGATTTTTAAAATTCATCTTATTTCACCCGAAAATCCTCTTGTAATTCAACCGGTAAAAAATGCCAGTTCAACAGTCTTAAAACAAAGTTTCAACAACACGTTCCATAGCACCACTTCTATGTCGAATAAATCTCTAACCATAGCACATTTTGAAAAATTGAGATATGTTTTTGTTATTTGGTATGTGATGAACAAAAAAATCCTCCAGTTTTCAAAAATTCCTTCCCATTTGTTCATAGTACAAGTTTTAACTTTGTCACTCAAAACTCGTAGAAACATCTTTGCAAAATAACTCTGCACAATTTGGTCTTTGTCAAAATTTCGGTAGCGCCATCCTAGTGTGTCTCTGTGTAGAATTCAGTTTCTACCAAAATTTCGGTAGCGCCCTCCTGTATATCCTGTCAAAATTTCGGTAGCGCTTGTTTGTGTATCTTGTAAAACTTTCAATAGCGCCATCACAATTCGCAACACTTTCACTTGAACATGTGCATAATGGGTAGCAACCTCAGGTATTAGCAGCGCCATTAGTATTAACAAATTTGGTATCATTTTAGGTAGTAAAATGGTAGACTATGCTATATAGACAATTTTTCAGCGCCATGGCACTACAAAATGTCTATGCTTTTCTATATGATGAGATTAATCAAGAAACTTGAGTTGATATGTTAGAAGCCTGTATATGCATGTAGATGTTACTTAGTTGCTTATGGAGAGGCAAGCCTCTTATGGCTGCAAATTCTTGTGCTAACACAAGTCTCCTCCCAAGGATGACCTGCATTCACAAACATATAAACAAGAAACTACAAACATGCATCTCATATATAAATCATGGGTTAGATGTTAGAATAAAGCATAAATCAAATGAAGACATTTGAAACATCATATTTCGAGACAGGAAAAGTATTTCTTTTATTGATATCACAATGTTTACTTACAACAAGGTCGACGACTACTCCATGAACCTGGTCCAGGCTCCACTTCACCAAGCTCCAACTGCGCTTCCACGTATCTTTCTCCTCTCACACTTCTTCTAGGGAAACATAATAGGCTTATGATGGAGGAAAAAGGGCAAAATGGGAAATTCTGATGGAAATCTCACAAGGTGGCTACAATTCTTGGGGCAAGGAGGGGATGTGAAACAAGTAGAGTTTCATTGTTCTTATTCTTATGTTTGGAATGATACCCCAAAACCTCCTTTTATATGACAAAAGTATGGTTATTCGATTGGGTGACGGCTATAGGCGGTGGATCAGTTGGGAAACAACCCAATAACCTGTAATCTCAACGAATTCCTTGCAAATTTTTAATTTTTGCAACTTTTGCAAGTATACACAAGCTTAAATGGTGCAGCTAGCACACGCACACGGGTTGTAGTGGTGCAACAGGTGTGTGTACATGGGTAGTAGTGGTGTAGGGCACATACATCTTCAAAAATAATGTTTTTAAGAAGAGCTACTCAGTGATGGCTTGGAAAAAATAGTAAGTAAAAGGGCCAAATGCCAGGTATGCATGTATGGAACAATTTAGGGTTATAACACAATGATTGTTGAGCCACCTGTGAAAGATGAGGATGATCATCAAACAAGGAAAAATTCAGGTGAACAAAATAAATGAAATGATGAAATGTGGGATATAAATTTTGATGGAGCTGCTAGTAAGGAGGGAGCTGAAGCAGGTCTTTGGATAATTCCTCCTAAATCAGATTCAAAACTTTGCTCTTGCAAATTTTCTTTTGACTACAAAAATAACATGGTTGAGTATGAGGCATTGATTTTGGGTTTGAATACATTGAAAGATTTGGGGGTAAAAAAAAAGCTGTTCATGGAGATTCCAAGCTTGTCATAAATCAGGTTAAGGGCATCTATTAGTCAAAGCATCCTAGGTTGATGACATATAGAAATATAGTTCTTGATCTACTGGAAAGTTTTACATAATATAACCTCTCAGTGATTCCAAGAGGAGACAATCTGATTGTTGATGCATTAGCCACTTCAACCTCTTTTTTCAAGATTCCTATCTTTCCTAACATAAAACACGAGATTGAAGTCAAGCATAGATCAACAATACCTGATAACATTAAGTATTGGTAAAATTTTTTAGGATGACAAGCAGGTGGTAAGGTTTATCCAAATGACTGATGAATTTGCCAACTCAAATATTGATGATGAAAACTGTTGTGATTAGGAATAAGATGCAACCATGTTTTCAAAGTATGACTGTTTCTAAAATCAATTGTTGGTAGAGACATTGTTCAACTCAAAAATAATATCATTCCTAAGGGCTTGGTTCCATTGGAAAATCTTTTTGACAATAATGATGTAGCAAGGAACCTCAAAGTCACTACTAATGATGAAGAAATAAAGGATTGTAACATTGGGACTCAGGAAAGTCCTAAAATCATCAAACTGTCCAAGACACTCAGTCTAGAAATCAAGGAGATATATATCAGCTTATTGAAGGATTTTCAATATTTTTTGCCTGGAATAAGGAGGATTTGAAGGTGTATTACACAAGGGTTATTCAACATGTAATTCCAATAAAAAATGATAAAAAACCATTCAAACAAAAATTGAGAAGGATCAATCCTTTGTTGCTTCCATTAATTGAGAAAGAGGTAAGAATATTGTTTGATGCTAAGATTATAGTGTCTTTGAGATTCTCTAAATGGTTGGCTAACTTAATTCCCGTCAGAAAGAAAAGTGCTGAAATAAGGTTGTGTGTAGACTTTCAAAATTTGAACAGGGTTTCCATCAAAGATGACTATACTCATGCCAAGATGGACTACATTTTGCATAAAGTGGTTGGATCAAAGAAAATGTCAATGCTTGATGGATTTTTTGGATACAACCAAATCATGGTGCATCTTGATGATCAAGAGAAGACAAGCTTCACAACACCTTGGGGTACATTCATGTATGCCAAAATTCATTTTGGGCTCATGAATGTAGGGGCAACATTCCCAAGGGCTATGGATATAGCTTTTGCTGATGAAAAATATAAGTTCATTGTCATTTATTTAGATGATATTACTGTGTTTTCAGATTCTGATGATGACCATATAAAACATTTGAGAAGGGTTTTTTCATAAATGTAGGAAGTTTGGCATTTCATTAAATCCCAAGAAATCCAATTTTGGAATGAAACAGGGTAAACTACTTGGTCACATCATCTCGAAATAAGGAATAAAGATAGATTTCATCAAGATGGATGCAATTCTGAAAATTGACACACCTAGGAACAAAAAGGAGGTACAATATTTTCTTGGAAGAGTAAACTTTATGAGGAGGTTTATCCCTAATCTGGAAAAAATCACAAAGTTCATTACCAGTATGCTTAGAAAAGGTAGTGAGATAAAGTGGACTCCAGAAGCTAGGAAATCCTTTGAGGACATAAAAGTATAATTGACTAAGGCACCAATATTGGCCAGTCCAAACTATGCAAAGGATTTCATCTTGTTCTTTTTTTCATCAGAACAGACTATTGCTGGTGTTTTGTTGCAGAAATATGAACATAATTTTGAAAATCCCATAGCCTATTACAACAAAACTCCGAGAGACTCTCCATTGAAGTATGACATCATGGAGAAGTAGGCATATGCACTGGTAAAATCCCTTAAAGAATTCATAATTTATATTTTTCATTCTCATTTTGTTTCTTATGTGCCTAGTAATGTTTTGAAAGACATCCTAACTCAGTCTGATCCTGAAGGGAGAAGGGGAAAATGGATAGCTATTTTGTTAGAATATGACTTGGAGATAAATCCTACAAAGATGATCAAAGGCCGGGGGCTTGCTAAACCGATGACACAATCAAATTATGATGTCTTGGGGATAAATCTTATTGCTGACCTGTCAAAAAATTCAAAAGTAGAAACAATCCCACATGTATCCTAGAAATTTCTTGAATCTCCATGGGATGTTGACATTATCTATGTGTTGAGAAATTTACAAGCTCCTCCTGAACTAAGCAAAAAAAAATCAAGGTTTATGAAGTTGAAAGCAGGAAAATTTTGTATTTTTGATGGTTCTCTATATTGGAAGGATCCATGGGGGATTTTTCCGAGTTTCTTATTGGAAGGAGAGGTAAAACAAGCTATCAAATAATTTCATAAGGGTGACTGTGGAGGGCACCATTATTGGAAAATCACATTGCATAAGATACTAAGAGCATGGTTTTATTGGCCCAACATATTCTCTGATGTGTACAGGGAGGTGTCAAGCTATCATGAGTGTCATAGTTTTGATGRCAAAAGGAAATTACTGCCCTTGCATTTAAAACCAAGTTCTATTGAAGTACCATTTAGGCAATGGGGCCTTGGTTTTATAGGATAGATTCATCCACCATCTTCAGCTCAACATAGATGGTTAKTGACATCTATAGACTACTTCACCAAATGGATTGAAGCAGTCCCAACAAGGCAAGCTACTGATGCTGTCATTATTCAAATTYTGGAAAGAACCATTCTATTTAGGTTTGGCTGCCTAGTCAAAATAATAAACTGATAATGCATCAACATTCAAGTCCAAGAGAATGGAAAWTTTTTGTAGTGATTACAACACAACCCTTGGTCATTCCACATCTTATTACCCACATGGTAATGGATTAGTTGAGTCATCCAGCAAGATTCCGACAAGAATTATCAAAAAGTTGTTATAGGAAAACAAGAAGACTTGACACAAGAAACTTATTTATGCACTGTGGGCTGATAGGATCACTACGAAGAGATCTATTGCTACATCACCTTTCCAAATTGTATATGGTACAAATGCAATTTTCCCTACCTCATTAAGGCTTCCAGTTATGAAATTATTGTAAGAATATGAAGCTGAATCAAATGATGCTCAAAGAAGGATTAATCAACTGGTTCATGTACAAAAAATGAGAGAGAAGTGTACAATAACACACAACTGCATCAGGATAAAATGAAAAAGATATTTGATAAACATACACAAGTTGATGATTTCAAGGTAGATGAATTGGTGTTGAGATGGGATGCAAGAAATGAAGACAAGGGGAATCATGGAAAGTTTGACTACCTCTGGCTAGGAGCATTCAAATTTTTTGATTATCATGGAAGCAATGGTTATTTGCTACAAGAGCTCAATGGAGATCTCATTGGTGGAGGACCCGTGAATGGCAAGTTTCTCAAACATTACTTTACTTAAAATAGTTCGATGTTTTCTTGTCATTGTAAATAACCATTTTATTTTTCATATTAAGCAGTTGAAGTCATCATTCAACAAAAATTGAAGCCCGAAGTGAAGGCCCTAAGTTTCTGTTGATTTTAGCTAGTGGTATCAAGTTTGAAAAAAGGTTTTTGTTAGTCAGTTTATTTTTTCATTTTTAGAGTCTTTTTGAGTCAAAATAAATCCCAATGGATAAGGTACCTGGTTTGCTATTCTTTGCTACCTCACATGGAGGATAGAATCCCCATTAGAGCCAAATGTTAGTATCGTTAAATTTAGGGTAGAGTTAGAGGTTTGTCAAGAGTTTGCAAAGTCATGCCTTGGTATTGGGAAGACCAATGCATTCCAAATTGAGTCATTGTGGTTGTGTGTATTCTAGGAGTTGTCTCTCATGAGTTGTTTCAAAGTCTGTAGGTCATTATTGTTATGAACCATCAAAATGGC
>JASDQU011401780.1:38825-50255 GCA_032191745.1 Picea mariana
TTAAATTTAGGGTAGAGTTAGAGGTTTGTCAAGAGTTTGCAAAGTCATGCCTTGGTATTGGGAAGACCAATGCATTCCAAATTGAGTCATTGTGGTTGTGTGTATTCTAGGAGTTGTCTCTCATGAGTTGTTTCAAAGTCTGTAGGTCATTATTGTTATGAACCATCAAAATGGCATGTCATAAAATGAGTAAAGTCTAAGTCTAGGTAGAATGATTTAGTGGGGATGTCATGGGACATGATGACACATTATGAAAGAACAAGAGTCATCAAATTTTTTTATGGCATATTTGTTGTATTTTCAAATATTCGTGGTACTTGACCTGTAAAAAGTACATACACTATGCAAGCACGCTGCACAAACTCCTTGGCACTACACTAATTGTCATATTACCCTAAAAATGGTCTAATCATACTTCAAACACTTCTTTTCTTTGCATATTCATGTATCTCCCTCCCATTTTCATTGCAAAAGAACCCTCTGCCTTCGTTCAGGTCTCTTGTYTGTAGAAAATTCAATTTTTCCACTCGCTACACAAAATATGTCTGTATGCTACACAAACTCCACACAGAATTGCATGCTACACATCCTCTGCACACGCTACACATCCTCTTCACAGGCTACACATCCTCTTCATAGGCTACACATCCTCTGTCTTCCCAAATTTCATTGCGCAAAGATTTAAAAGTTTTGTTTTGTGTTTTTCAAACATCCTGTACCTACATACATCTGATCCAAAGACTTTCTCATCATTTTATTGAGTCCATTAACACTTTTGAACAAACCCTAACCCTGTCATTCACTATATAAAGTGCCCTATCTCAGTTTTAGTGTTTAAACCTCTCTATCTTTACCAGTCTTTCTTTTACCCTAGATCTGTAGCATGGCCACTCTAGGAAAAAATAAATACAACAAAGGAGGCAACGTGTTGAGGTGTGAGCCATAGAACTTGGAGTTGGTGAATTCTGATCTTGCATTTAGTGTTTTATTTGAGCAAGCTAGATGCATGAGGTTCTTTGAGAAAATTCAAGGATATAATGCGCAATTGACAAAGGAGTTCACTCTAAATTTCAATGGTGTCCAGACAAGGGTTGTTGACATTACCTTCCAAATATCAGAGGACACAATGGCTGCTGCAATAGAAATTCCAGTCTAGGGGGAGAAGTGGTTCGAAGGTATGCCTTTTGATCCATATTTCTATATTGATTTTCTGATGCATTTCACAGTGAAGAACCCCTTGAGTTTACCTTTCTATTTTTACATAAGTTTAGGAAAAATTGCAAACATGGTACAAGCTAGGGATGATCAACTTAAGTCTAGTTTGTTTCATTTATCCTTGGTTAAGTTTCTAGTGGTGGAAGAACTAAAGAAATCAAACAGAGATTGGGATTATTTTTTGACCTCAACTAACATTTCTCTAGATCCCAAAGGAGACACCCCCTCATCTACTGAGAAAGTGACCTCTAGAGTTTCAAGTGGGAAAGAAAAAGGGTCTGCAGAACATGGCATGGGGAAACGTAAGGAGATTTATGATTCTTCATCAAGCCAACCAAATAAAAAGAAAGGTAAAAGGCTACATTTTTCCGATGAGGTGGAGGAAACACCAAGAGTTAGCAGCCCAATCACAAGGTCAGTTACCAAGAGATTTCCTGTACCTTCCCTGCATATACAGTATGTTGATCATTCAACTCAAGGAATGGATGAATATTAGGTGCAACCAGAAGAGAAAGAGCAAGTAATCAAGGAGATAGAAAACCAACTTAAGGAATCTCAACATGTCATAGCTCATATTTTTCATGATAACAGGGAAATGAAAGGAAAATTGGCTGAGAAGGTTTCTGATATTCAGATTCCACAAGATGTAATAGGTTCAAAGAAGGAATCATCCTTAAAGGTTCCATAAGCTTCTAAAGAGAAGGAACGTAGGAAAAATATTAAGACTGTGGATTTGATTAAACCTACACCCCCATTAACAAGATCCCAAGCCAGAAAGATAACTTCTGATTACAAGCTTGCAGAGGAAACACTAGCACAAGGCCAACCTGCACCAGTTGAGAAGACTTATACTTCACCTGGAGAGGGTGAGAAAACCATCAAGTGGCTAAATAAGCAACGCATGGATTCTCAAGACCTAATCATTCAACTCAGGGAGAGTAAAAGAGTATCATATCTAAGGTTTCATAGACACTTTAAGGAGTGTGGTCCAGCCATCAACAATGCTTGTGTAGCCCTCACAAATGCTCAGTCAAAACTGAGAAGGAATGCACTGCTATTTAGGAAAGTGGGTAATTTGAAAAGGAAAAATCTGTCATTAAGAAAGGAAAACATGTCTCTCAAACTGAGGATGAAGGTTGATGATGAATCTGGAGGGAAATTAGAACTACTTACTGAGGTGTCTGAATTATAGGTCTTACATCTTCACAAATTTTCTTTTTGAAGAATCACAAGTGATCAGTTTTTGATTTTGACTGGAAACCTACATTTTATAGAACTTGCGTAGCGATCTCATGCTATGCAAGTGCTGTAGGTACATAGGAGGTTGAAGGACATTGGGAAATGATGGGTAAATCATATAGCAGTGATTTGGAGTCTCTAGAAGTATTGCAACCACCTCCTAAATGTATTTTGTTGAAGAAAACCTTCACGCTGTGTAAATCTCGCTACACAACTGTTGTAGGTTGCAGTGACACAATGTGTTAAAGAAGCTCGCTATGCAAAGATGATAGAGAGGCTTGTCAGTGCTCAGATTGCTCCAAGATTTATCTCTAGCTATCCCATGATGAATCACATCAGTTTCAATTCGAAAATATACTAGAGATCTCTTTTTGTTAAAGAATATTGTATGCATTAATATGAGCAAGGCGACTTTGCTATTTTTAGTAAGTAGTTTACAAGTTATTCTCTTTTGATGTAATTAGATCCATAATTACAGAAAAGTAGTGAAATTCCAATTATTTAGCCTAGGAAGTTAGTTTTCTTATATATTTGAGCATATTGAATGTGCAAAGGGTTTACAGAAGCACAAAGGATAACTTTACATTGAACACTGTCATTTTCTTCTTAACTCATCGGGATTCATCTTTAATGGTGCTCTGAATGTTGTTATGTATTTTCCTCTTTCTTCCATTCTATAACATCAAATTAAAAATTGAAAGATCATTTCCTATCTAGCCTTTGCTTCCTTAATAGTTCTACCTACCAGTCATTGTTTTCATTTGCTTTCGAAGAATTGACTCCATTTCCCAACAATTTCCTTTCCTTCTTGCCAATAAACCTTTAAAACCCCATCACCTATTCAAAAACCTAGCCACTGATCTTCAAAGAAAATCCATATTTAGAGACCAAGTGACAAGAGATATCCCTCTCTGAACTGAAAGGCTAGTTTCAGTTCTAAAGTGGTTCTATGGTTACCTTTGTGAGTTTCTTTCTCTGCCTAGGAAATTTACTTAGTGCTAAAAATTCCCACGACATGTTGTTGCATGCCTATGGGGACGTCGTCAATGGTAGCCATAGGAACATGGCACACGAGGGTCTCAAAGTTCCAACCCACACTACCCAAAGTCCTCACTACATCATTGGTTGGGCATGCCTCCTCTTTGCCTCGTTGACTATGTCGCAGAACATTATCCGGTCTCATGGGTTTTTTATCTACATAAGAGTAAGGTGCCTTTTAGTACGTTGGATCTCACAAAAAATTATAAATTGTTATATATTTTCAAAAAAAATAAAAAAATAACACAAAATGAAAGGTTACCTATGTCTTGTAGATTGTCTCTGGCAAGAATTATGACATCTAGATCATTGGTGAAGTCAATGCCTGCATATGGGTAGTCCTCGATGAATGGATTTTGTCGCTCCCACCAACCAAAGAAGTCACCATCAAAAGTGGTTGGACATTTTTCCACCTCCTAAGCGAGCTATGAGCTCGGTTCATAGGACCATGGCTGGCCATGGTCATAAGTGTCCTTGTATCTGTGTTCGCGAACTCATCACGGGCACCCACTCGAACAAGAACGTGAATAGGACACTATTGAATCAAAATTTCTTCACTCTCCTGAGGTTGTTGTCTGTGAATTGTGCTTTCATGTTGTTAAGCATAATAGCGCTCCAGTCATAAATAGTAGGGTGTAGGCATTCAACCCCATAATTCATTTGTGCCCGTGATGCTAGATGTAAAGAGTTGGATCCCACCACCTGAACTAAAGTGTATAATATGACTCAGAGACTCAAGTTGGTTATTTGTTTGATTGGAATTTGTGAGCCACTCTTCTCACTGCTGGAAATGTAGTACTCATTGATAAAGTCATTGATACTCCAGCCTCCTCTCTGAAATTGGAAGTTTGGTACTTCCCCTCTTCATAATGGTCAAAGACTATCCAACGAGCATGAATGCCTCAACATCAAGGTTCTAGTAGTGAATTAGGAGATTTAGTAATCTCCTTTGTGATCTCATGCCACCAACTTGTAAAAAATTGTACATACCACAGGCACGTAGAGTTTGTTTGGCCTCATCATTATCGAACAATGCTTAATCCACCTCTTCGTGTTCACATTCTTTCAGAGAATGGACATCCTGTCATTTTCCAATTTTTGTTTTGAGTTAGTTTTTATTTTTTTCAAATTAGTTTTTGCGCATCCACGCCCTTTCAATAGAACAATCATGGATATCTGCGACTGGTGTTTCCACCAGCTATGGACATCCGCTGGTTTCCTTAAGGTAGCCCGTGAATGCGCATGTTCATGTTTATTAAAGTAACTTTAAGCTTGAATTTTGGAAAAAATTCAGAGAATGAATCAATGGAAGGAAAGATAGGAATGGAATACCTACTTGGTTAGGGTAGCAAGTAGTGGAGTTTCTCCAAGCTTCGTGTTTTCTAGATTTTCTCTCCAAAGGTTTTGGTCACTTTGCTAGTTGTTTGGGTGAAATGGTAAAACTTGAATGATAAATGGGTAAATATACCAAATCTTATTAAAATTTTGAAATCCCACTTTATACAGTTTCCTTATTTTTTCAAAATTTTCAACTAATGATCAAAATTTTGTAGCATTATCGTCATTTTGCAGGTCTTACAACTTTTTCTTCAGTACCTTTGTCATCGACTGGCCGAGTCTTTTACAAGACTCTGGGCAAGTAATGTGTTTATAACTAGATTTTAGGTTAAGGTGATTTTCACTCAAACTGTTGCATTATTAGTTTCAATTGCCGTCTAAACCTAGGTTCAACCCCATCAACGAATGGTGAAACATTTGTCGTTGCTTAAAGCAATTTTCGGTTGATGGTAGAGCCTACCTTCCATGGGTGCTTTAGTCTAGAATCCTTTTTCATTCTGGCACTCATGGTGTATATCTGTTTCTAGGCTCAGGGGTCCTGGTTAGTCCCACCATGAGTTTCCGTTTGAACTTCATGCTTCTTACTCTCTATTGTTCTGGCCTTTTCTTGCGTGACCCCTATCTTTCATGCTGATCTTCAACAAAATTATGGATTCCATAGTTAATCTCTTTTCAAACTCCTTAAAATTGAAAAGATGGTCAAGTGACGTTGTTCCTTGTACACTTGTTAAATGTATCTGAAGGAATGTCTGTCCAACAAAAGTTTACGCTTTTTTTGGGCTGGATAAGACTACTTACAAAAAAGGAATACTCAAGTCTATGAGGTATAAGAGTTCTACTAAGTTTTTTTTCTATAATTTTTCGGGCTTAGGGGAATAAATTTACGAAAAAGGATGAGGGAGTCCATAGTTAAGCTCTTTTCAGACTCAAAATTGAAAATATAGCCTAGTGATCTTGTCTCTATCATACTTGTTAAAATGTTTTGAAGAGGCATCCTTTCGGTATAAGTTTAACCCTTTTTCGGACCTATTGGACTATGTACGAAAAAGGAATAGTTTGGCCCTACTGTGACCATAAGAGTTCTCCTTGGTATGATTTTATTCTTTTTTGGGCCCTGGAGACTAAACTTACAAAAAATACCATTATGGGAAGTTTACTTCCCAAAGTTGAGTCATATCTACATCTGCATATTTACTGCTCGCACTTTGAGGCCCAATGTAGGTTTCTACATGTTGTTGTTGAACCAATTGCCTATGCATTCCTATCAGTTCCCAGCCTTGAAATTTATGCCCTTGCGTCTTGATACCTTATCCATGGAGGGAACATTCCCCGAGTGTCCTTATCTTGCACATGCTTCCTTGCATTGAGCATAGGTATGTTCCTTGCGTTCTGAAACTAGTTTGGTTTCCCGCGACACTCATTTCATCCACTGTACAATAATCATTCTTTTATTATTTTTTAGGCTTGTATAACATGAAAAGGACAAAAAAATAAAAAAAAACCAAAAAGAATGGGAAAACATCTAATCTCTTTTGTTGGCAACAATCTTGTCTCCCTTTAACAAAGAACAATATTGAGTAAGCATCTCATCGTTTTGGGTTTAGTATGGCTTTAGGAGACTTTTTCTTGTTTTGAGTTTTTTCTCCTCCAGTTGGTTATTAATCCAACTATATGGAGCATTTGTTGATGCCTCTTGTGTGACAAATGTATCCCAATTTATAGTCATGCTTCTCGAGTCACATAATGTGTCGTGCTTATGTTCAAGGAAAAATTTTCAACCCATGTCGACCATTTTGCAGTTATCCATTGACCTTGCAAGTCAACCTTCCCAAGTCAAGTCTCCTCATCACAAGTATCAATCTCTTCGTCTGATCTCTTCCTAATATTTAGCCTTCCACCACCCCTTGTGCTAGATGATGGAGGATGCGTTAATGCCTTCCTTCTAGCGGGTTCCCTCCCATCGACTTTGAAACATCTTTCTCTGGGAGAGGGATCTAGAGATATGTTTGGTACCTTGGTGCTTGCAGTCATCAGTGGCAGGTTCCCTCACTATCGACAATGGGAATACATCAATGTACCCTACTTGATAGTTTCTACCAGGTGTTTAATGCCAACTCATTTATTCAGATTTGTTAGATAGTACCATGGTACCTTTAATCCCATCATCAATATCGATGGGTTGTATCATGTTTGTTAATGGTATAAATCAATGATCGATAACAAAACTGTCTTACTATGTTCGACCTCAACTCATCTATTCACATAGTGCAGAATTGTACCATAATAGATCATTGTGAATACTTTGGGTGAAGTACGAGCACCACCTCTTTTGTGCTCCTCCCGAATCATATGGTGCCACCTCAAAAAAATTGGTACTTGGAGAGGATCAATTTGTTCATTCTCTCGGCTCCATATATCCTCTGTTCTTGATCTTGAGACATACTCCACTATGTATCTCTTTGTGGATATGACATGATTTGACATGGATCCACTGTGTATTCTTCATGGCCATTCTTGCTACTTCATATTTATCACATGGATCCACTGTGTATTGTTTGTAGCCATGGACATTAATCATAGTTTCATATGTACCATAGATCCGTAGTGTATTTTCTTTGGCAGACATGCTTTATCACTTCTGAGCATGGGTATGCCCGACTTGGGAAACACAAATATTTCTTGATCTTTGTTGATGGTTATTGCTTTTTGGATTAGTTGTTTAGGAAGCTCTGTGGACACTTTGATGCATCCTCGCCTCTTAGAGTTCATAATGTATTTCAGACATCATTTTTCCCTTATGACCTCACATATTAGGGGGCATTTGTTATAGCACAAAATGCCACACCTATGCAATTGTGCCGTGGCTGAACCCTTTTCCTAATGCTTGATATACTTTTCCCTAAAGGTCCTCTCAAAAATCATCTAAAAAACATGCCCTAAGATCATATCCATGGGTTTCCCTTGTGCAACACATGGACATCCACACCTTTCCTCATTTCAACCTGCAGATGCCCTAATTTTTGGTGAAAAATAAAATAATCTTGTGTTTTCGGGTGGGTTTTTCGGTTAGGCTTGTTTCCCAATGACCCTTGCCCGTACATAATGGATTTCAACTCCCCAAACCTCTTTGGGAAGATATAAAACAACCAGAGAGGGATAAAGAGGACAACACAAGTCCCTTGGTGCAAAGTTATGCTGCCAACATCTCACAAGCCTCCTTTCCCTATATTCTCTGAGAAACATCCCCTTTAGTCTAGAAACTCCTTTTCCAGAGCTTCTTTATCATTCTATATGGCTATAGAGTGTCTCCTTATCCCTATATGAGTCATTGAGAGAAGATAACATCGATTGAGTTGATGCTTGAGGATTCTTGGAGGAACCCAGACAATTGGCTTCAATACGATGCCTAAGGTTGGACAAGGTTGTAACTTACCTTTTCCACTTGCTAATAATAAAATATTTTGTTTCCCCCCATATTTGTCTTCAATGTACATTTGTATTTATGCTTACTTTGAATATGACATATAACATGCACATGCTTTTGATCGCATAACTACTTTTGTCGCAACCCTAGTTTTGTATCTATCTTGCAGGCTGATTCCAACAAAATATAGAGAGCTCTTTGATGAATTGGAGTGGGGATCGACATCAAATGGGAGAACAAGGTGCACCTTCTTTTCTCCTCTCTATCTCTACTTTCTCCCAATTTAAGTAGTTATTTTCTTTAGTTTTTGTGTGCTTGTCATTGAGGGGAGATTGTGTTCTCTTTCACTTGGTCTTGCTTTGCTGTGATTATGACCCACAATCACAGGGGAAAATCCCTTAATCACAAATGAAAATGATACATGAATGAGACTCTTTTTTAATTCTTTGGAAGGAAAGGTTGTCATCGATTTCTTCAAATTACCGCATAAGGTCTTTTTTACTTGGGATGAATTATCTTCTTGGTATAAATAAACTTATGGACAACCACAAAGTCCAATGGATTTGTTGAAAGATTACAATAATCTTGTTTACAACAAAGGTGAAACAATTAAGTCTTTTGACTTACATTTCACTAAATTATACAATCATATTCTAGAAATCATTCGACCACACAATCAAGCTGATTTAATGCATTATTACATTACATTTCCTTCTTCTTATCACCATAAGTTAGAAGAAATGAACACTAACAATCTGGGATCTGCATTACAAACTTGTCTAGAGTTTAAGAAGCATTTGACAATAATAAGAATTTATGTTGAAGATTATGTCAAACAAATTGACATATCAACTATGTTAAAACTTGTACATGATATGAACAACATAATGATTACTTTCGAAAGAAAGGGGGTGACTTCTACTTCTTCAAAAACCTCCACCCAGACTACCTTAAGAAATCAAACTCATTGTTTTCAACCCAAGGCAATTCTCTCGAGAACTTGCTGTAATTTCTGTAAGGAGAATCATGATGTGAACACTTATGAGATTAATAAGGACATGAGAGAACAAAGTTTTGGTAAAATATCTGATACAATGATTGCTTCCTTAGATTGGGCTCATGAAGAGGATGTGATGATGGTTGAAACTTAAAGTAAATCCCATCATAACAAGAGCAAAGGTGGTCCTCCTAAAACCACTTTTGCTCCAAATACATCCTCTCATCAAACTGATCTTCAAATCACAAGGGGTTCTCAGAGTCCAGAGGTAATTTCAACCTCATATTCTTCATATAAATACAATATCTTGAAACAATTGGCTGCAATCAAAGAAGAAGCATCTTTGTTAGACACGGTGACTATCCCTAAACAACAAAAGCATTTGAAATATTTTATGGAAGGTAAAGCTTCCACTATTGCTAGTTTGAATGAAGAACAAAATGAAGAAGAAATGTATATAAATAAATTAGGTGTATATAGTCCTAGAGATTATGTAAAAAATGCTCCTTTTTATGTTTTGGTAAAGATTAAGGATAAAATTGCACATTGTTGCCTGATTGATGGGGGAACTTTCCCTAATGTTATGTCTAAAATTATCTTGGAAGAGTTAGGTATTTCATGCACCAATGAAAACTCAAAGTGTATGTTGTATTATAATGGTTAAAAGCAAGCCATGATTGGTGAAATCAAATATTTAACTTTGGTTTTGTGTGCTCATCCTGAGATCATGACCTCTTGTAATATTCAAGTAATTGATATGCCAATAAGCAACTATTCTACCATATTAGGAAGAGACTAGAAAACATCAACCGATGGATACATTTCACTGGATGGAACACACATGTCCCTTCCCAAAAATGGAAAGAATATAATTGTTCTTCGAGAAGGACGAATCTCACCATAGATTGAAATAGTTCCTCCACCTCATGTAAATTATATTGAAGAGGATATAGGTGTATACTCTAGATTTTTAGAATAAGATAATGATTATGTTGTACAACTTCTTGACCCTAAAGATGGTATGTGGCACATGCACTTTGATGGTGCATGCTCAAGTGAAGGTAACAAAGTTGGTATAGTACTATATTCACATGTAGGAAAATTCACAGTTTCTCTTATAGATTAGAATTTGCATGTACTAATAACGTAACATAATTTGAGGCATTGATTCTTGGAACATAGAATTCTTTCAATCTTGGTTGTTATCATCTTTTTGTATTTGGGGATTCTGAACTTATCATCAATCTAGTTAAAGGAATTTATACCCCATCTAATAAATTGTTAAAGGGGTATACACAAGCAGTTTGGTAGATAATCTCTAATCTTCTATATTTCAACATTACTCATATTAGGAGAGATTTGAATTCTATGGCAGATAGGCTAGCTATTTTTGCAGCCAAACCTACAAGGAAATTTCTCCCTGAGAGGCCGTATTGTACATTTAAGTCATTATATTGTCCTCATTTTCCAGATAATATTGATTCTTGACAACTTTTTCCTGACAATGAAAGCATATGTGCCTTTTAGCAGAATGAGCCCTTAAAAAGGAAGGAGATCATATCTCTAGAAGACAACACATTTTCAAAGGGGTTGACTCCTATGGAGAGCTCATTCTCATGAAGTGGTGTAAGCAATAAAATGGAAAACAAAGAGGAGGAATAAAAAATAAAGATATGAAACACCATTTTCATGAACATTGGGACTCAAGAAGATCCAAAGAATCTAAAGATTGGAGCTCAATGTTAAGAACAAGAAAAGCGGAAATTTATGAATCTTTTTCATGAATTTAGAGATGCATTTGCATGGTCTTATGAAGAATTGCATGGTTTTGATCCTAGTATAATATAACATGCAATTCCTATTAAAGAATAAACAAAACCAATCAGGAAAAGATATAGACCAATCAATCTTGCACTGGAAGCAACGATTAGGAAAGATATTAAAAAGCTTATAAATCTCCATATAATTTTTCATGTGAAGTATTCAGAATGAGTATCTAACCTCGTCCCAGTATGAAAAAATAATGGGGACATTATATTATGTGTTGATTTCTAGGCCTTGAGTAGGGCAAGTGTTAAGGATAGTTTTCTTCTTCCTAACAAGGAACTTATTTTATAACAAGTGGTAGGATCTAAGATGATGTCACTTTTTGACGATTTTTAGGATACAATCAAATTCG
>JASDQU011401781.1:30546-61384 GCA_032191745.1 Picea mariana
TAGCAAGCACACAAGTAGGTCCTTGCTATATGTCCCCATGCTAGAGAAACTTGTTTTAGCCATTGATTGAGGAGGATATAGCCTAGCCGTTGCTACACTAATCATCTTTTTTCTGAGTTAGCATTTAAACATAAGTTGAAGAGAGGAGACGTCCTAGGCCTAGTTGATTCTACACCTAGGGTTTTAACCTTCTAGGGTTTGAAGAGTCTTGCTCCCGCAACACTTTTCTCCCTTAGACTTGTGTTTTAAAGCTAGCCGTTTTGCCAAGAATATTTAAAGAAAGAGGAAGGAGCACGAGGCCTTGCTTAAGCAACACTGGAATGAGCCTCCTTCCCTTAGGGTTTTGATTCTAGGGCCCTGCCATTGCAACACCATAGAACCTAACTCTTTAGTCTTTAGATTTTGATCCTCCTGAGATCTTGCCCTTACTTTTGACTCCATAATACCCTAAGGCACTGGTTTTTCTCCCCAACGTTGAGCTTGTTGTGCAAAAACAATCTTTCAAAACTCTCAAATCTGAAACCCTAACTAACCCTAACGTCTTCTAACATAGCAGAAAATGATGACGTCATGCCTTTATTAAGCTCTTAGTTGATAGAAAATAATGTGGCTTGGTCATCCAGTGATAGACATTGATATATTGGTGATTTTCATCGGCTAAATTGCAAAACGTTGACCTTCTTGTCTATCATACTAACCCTAGAAGAAGCTGACGTCATCTCTATCATACCCGACGCAGCAACTTCTTGTATATGAGCAATTAATGATATTTAATGCATTGATTAATTTAAGGATTGATTATTTTCATTAGATGCTATGATGTTCCAGTGTTTATTGACAAAGTAAGATTATATTCCATTTGTCATTATTGCAAACATTGACTTCGTCAATATTTACTGTTGTTTATGCTCATGTACATTAAATATTGATAGTCATCGATTAATGAAGTATTAACCACTATTGCATGTACTAGTGTCATTGTTGTCTTGTCTCGCAAGCAGGTGCCTCTTCTGTGGTTTTTCTTCATTTGACTATCTTCTTGGCGGTAATCTGTGAAGGGAAAATTAGCCTTAATCCTTTGACCCTTTTCCTTTCAAAACCCCAGATTGCCAGGGACGTCTCCCTTGGGCTTAGCCACCCTAAATAGAAAGAGCCCCCCATCGAGGTGACAGTGGGTTTGAAGGCTCCTGTTACGCCAGTTTGGCCCTTACCCTTCAGCTACTTGACCTAAACTACAAACTGAGCGATAACAGTCCATGAGCCACAAAAGCATCTTTTAGACCCTAAGACATTGATTTTCCTCCTCGAACCATGGTGAAGGCCCTGAGACCCATCCATGGTGAAAATCCTAAAAATGACACTAATATTACATGTGTGCACTAAAGATTCCATGTACAAGGCCTATGTTACTGGCTTGAGACCCTATGCATAGCCCATGAACCCTAAAAGCATATTTTAAGCCCTAATTCACATTTAATATTATTACTCTTTTATTCCATATGCAACTAATATTTCATTTTTAGTTTAAGCATAAACAAAATAAATGTGTTATGTTCAAATAACATGAATACATTTTTTTTTGTTAACTAATCCAACACAATGCCCCATGCCATATAGGCTTGACAATCCTACTAGCAAGGAAAATCCCCCTATTACTATACTGGGTCGAAATATAAGCAGAGCATTGACTTCCCTTAAAAGATAGTTCTATTTCTAAACTACCCCAAACTATCTGAATAGAAAGACAAAAGAGAAGAAGGAAGATTAGTAGGTCTACCTTTGGTCATAACGTCTGATGTATGCTTCCTTCACCTTTGTAGCTTCCTAGGATGCGGTTCTTCTACCAAAGTTGACCTTCAAGAACACTTAGGCAAGCAATGCTACAAAAATACAATATCTACTTATCATTGTTAGCATTCAGATATAATCGTAGACGCATTAATAAATAAAGATATCAAGACGCAATGTATTGGGACATGAAAATAACTATTTTTTTCAAAATGAAGATTAAAATATTACAACCTTCTTATCGACAGACGCTTCACGAACCAAGTCCATGCTCCTCTTACTGCTGCTCCAAGTGCATCATTCCCATGTTGCCTCTCACAATCAACTGATCTCCTTGGGAAAAGGGAAGGGATTGTATAAGGAGAAAGGGATGAAGGGGAATGTTGAGGCCAAATCTCAGAAAGGACTGTAAAACTTGGGCTAGAAGGGGAAGGGATTTTGGCAGTGTTTCTTTGTTCTCTTGCTTGATGATGGAATGAGACCCCAAGACCTCTTTTTATATGAAAAAAATATGGTTATTTGGTTTGGGGACGAGCTACAATTGGTAAAATGGTTGGAAAACCCTCGATAGCCCGTAAACTCTGTCGAATTCCTTGCAACTTTTTATTTTTTGCAACTTTTGGAGGTAAACGTGGGTTGTCTAGCATGTAACTCGCGTATGTACATGGGTTGTCTAGTACACAAAATGTGTGTGTACGCGGGCAGTAGTGAAGCAGGGCACGTACATGCTCCAAAAAATGGGTTTTTAAGAGAGAGCTTCAACAGTAAAATGGAAAAACGTGTATGTGAAAAGGCCAATGCCATGTATGCATAGGTAGGGAATTTTTGGGCTATAACAGATGCCCCCTAATGTGTGAGGTCAGAAGAGAAACTGATGGCCGAAATCCATTACAATATCTTTACCAATGGGAAGGCATGAAGTCGAGTTAGCCCGGGACCAGAGTTCAGGAGCGCGCCATCTACAAAATAATAATCTCTCTGAGGTAGGAATACCCATGCTCATGATGAAATAATCATGGTTTCCAATCAAGTACACTGCAGATCCATGTCATATAAATGTCTATATAAAGTGTAGCCGCGAGCAATACACAACGGATGTACATCTCAAAATCATTCGATGATATTCAAGTACAATATAATATGCATCTTCAAGAAGTATTGATGCCTGCGGCTGGGGATGATAACACCATAGCTCAAGAAACAACTTCACTGTCTTCAACAGCTCAGGTAGGAGTACAATAGGAGTGTAAGACTCACTACTATGAGGTCTTTGACATGATGTCGGGGAAAGACTGGAGGATTTCGATCGTCATGCACATAAATTCATTGATTTTGAATCTGGACTTGACTAGACTCTCGAAATGACAGACTCATGAAGTTCAAGAGACAAACTGCAGAATGGCCGACTCAGGTTGGATAAAACTTCCCTTGGGAAAAAGCACGAAAGATGATTAGACTTAGGCAGCGTAATATTGACATAAGAATATGATGCAGGAGGCAACACAAACTCTCCATATGTTTGGAAGAGTAACCAAACGGAGGAGGACACAACTCTATGTAGCAAGAACAACTTCCTAAGGTCATACTAGATCCCAATGCTTGGCGAACAAACATAAGGATGTGATTTTTCCAAGGGCGACTATCTTTCTTCCGAAAAAAGAATTTATATTTCATGTCCCCTCTTTGTGGAATATTTGATTTTTTTGTCTTTTTCAAATTTTTAAAGAGCTTGAAAAGGAATAAAAGAATGTTGCGTTACAAAGGAGGAATGATTGTCGCGAGTAAGAAAACTGGTTCCAAGTGAATGGAACATATTGATTCTCAGGGAAAGGAGACATGTGCAGGAAAAGGACACTAGAGGAAAATTTCTCCATGGGTCAGGGTGTCAGATCGCAAGGGAAAAAAGTGTTGCAAGGCTTGCGTATAAGGAATGCTTTAAAGGTTCAGTTGAGAGCAACATGGAGTCGACATTAGGTCAAATATGCAAAGATGAGACCTGCAATGCGATTAAGCATGACACAACAAGATCCCTTCCATGTGAATTTTTACGAGCCTAGAGAAGGTGAGCTCGGTGGTTTTTTCATGTTTTAAAGAGTCTAAAAAAATGCTAAAAGAAGACTCCAAGGAGTTTCATTTTCACAATTAGTCTAGTCGGTTCGAAAAAGGGTTAAACTTATACCAAAAAGACATCTCTTCAATACCATTTTAACGAGTGTGACTGAGACAATATCACTCGGCTATCTTTTCAATTTTAAGGAGTCTAAAAAGAGCTTAACTATGGACTCACAACCTTTTTCTAAGTTTAGTCTCCTTAGCCCGAACAAGTATAAAATATAACTTAGGAGAACTCTCTCGGCGAGACAAGTCTCCCGAGGTGTACATTTTTCCTGGATAATATATTGGCTGGAAAATGGGTTAAACTCATGCCAAATAGATGTTCTTTCCAGACCAATTAATAAGTGTGAAAGGAACAAGGTCACTCGACGATCTTTTCATATTTAGGGAGTCTAAAAAGAGCTTAGCTATGGACTTCGAGGGGGTTCATTTTTCATAAGTAATATCTAAGGCCCGAAAAAGAGATAAACCAAAACCAAGGAGAATGTTCCTTTCTCGAAAATTTAGTCCCTCAGACCCGAAAAAGGGTTAAACTTATGCCTAAGAATACTCTCCTAGCGAACCGAAGTTCCTAGGGCATACCTTTATTCGTAAAATTAGTCGTTCGGACCGAAAAAGGGATAAAATACCACCGGACAAATGTGCCTTCAACTTTGAGTTTGGCGAGCGTGAAGGGAAACAAGAGCGCTCGACAATATTTTCATTTTTAGAGTCTGAAAAGGGCTTAAAGAAGAGTCCGGGGGGGCTTCTTTTCTCAAGTAATCCAAACAAGATCGAAAAGAATAAATGAAGTTTCGTTGGATGTTGTTTTCAAAATTTAAGCGAGCTTGAAAGAAAACAAACCATTCTCAATAGGGACTCACGTGAGTAAGGCCAAGAATGATGATTAGAAAGAAGAATGAGGCTTCAAGACGCAATCATGGCGAGACTAAAAAGGACTCCCAAGCCTATAAACAAAACTTACAGCATAGACACCAAAATGCAGTAAAGGATCTACCTAGGGCATCCATATAGAGGTAGGCTCTACCACCTAATTATGACAGTTTTAAAGCAGCTGAGAAGGTTCCTTGTCGCACTTCAGTGGGATCGATCCTATGGAAAATGGGAAAAGTCAACAATATGCAGAATGCGGGGAGTGAAAACCTAACCTATATGTAAAAGTTGAAAAAATGACTTTTACCATGGATTGATATAGGTGTAACCCATCTCAAGAAAAATTACCAAATCAAAAGGACAAGTCCATCAGAATGACCCAAAGATAACTCAAAAGAGAACTTAAGTAACCACTGAGTCATGAAAGTGAAAAAGGGGACCAAATTACGGAAAAAAAGGTCCAAAAAAGTCTATAAATAGAGGTAGACAACACATTTTTACCATTGCAATTTGGAAAATAACAAAAAGGTAAAAAAAAACCCTTCTTCAAAATGTGAATTCAAGGAACTACAGTGGACGAAAAACCCTCACACTTGGACGAAGTAAGTATAAATTGGCCTCTCCTTTATTTAAATTCATCTTTATGCATTTACTTTTGTGTTTTAGAGGTGTGTGCCCTTGTAAAAGGGTCACGTCTGCGTGTACGCAGGTTGTCCACGCTTAGCCCACGTATGTATGCAGGCAGAGTAATACTCAGCCCGCGTACATACGTGATTGTCTTAAAGACAACCCCTGTATGCCCTCTTTAAAGTTCAAAAAGAAAACAATAAAAGAATAAAACCTCTCCAACTTGTGTGTGACAGGATGTATGTTCACTGGAGAGAAAGGGAACATGAGGAGCTTGATTTTTTGGTCAAGGAGGATCCCAGGGCCATTTTTATGCTAAAACAGTGTGGCTTGTGGAAATTTTTCCAGTGTCCGTTCATGAGGGCACAACCAAGGTTGCTCAATTCTTTGGTAGAGTATTGGCATCCCGATGCAGAGGCATTTATGTTAGAGGGTCAATCACTGACCCCTACTACAGAAGATATCTATTTCTTGACCGACCTCTCTAGGAGAGGGGAACCAATCAATCTGAGGACCTTTCTTCTAGGGCCTTATAACATCAAGGATTACATCGGGATGTACTGTGAGGCCAGTACCATGAAAGTAGGTTCTCAGGTGTCGATTCATAAGATTACTAGCCTCCCTCTTTGCATCATTTTATTCATGATCGGGTGAATCACAGGATCCAAAACACTCCATCAGACCTCCCGTGCACAGATGCACTGTGCAGTTTAGTGCTTAGAGGCTACCATTTTCAACTAGAGTACTATCATGCTGACATGCATGAAGAAACAACTTATAGACTGTCGTAGGCGAACAAACAAGAACTCCAAGTTCGTTACAGTTTTATGCTCCTTCCAGAAAGAGAGTGCCTAGTCTCACCCCGAGAGAAACAGTGCGGGGGCATATTGCCTCCTTCCTAGCATTGTGCAGGTGGGCAGTTTTGTTGCTTAGACAGGGTGGAGGAAGGACCCAAGAGGCGTTTGATGATAAAGAAGGCGTTTGATGATAAATTCTTTGACCGGTGGGCTCATTAGATTATGGTCATAGAGGACTATCCCTATTCAGGGATTAGTTTCCTAAGATATCCTGACATGCCTGTGCCCCCAGGTGAGGAGCGCGACGAGATAGGTAACACTTTTTTTAAAAGTTTATTAAAATTTTAAATTTTTATATATTATCATTTTTATGTGTATGTGTCAGAGTAATAACTTAAAGATCTGGTATATACAAATGTGGGACCTGTTCGACCAACAGACTTCCCCAAGACTAAGCGTCGTCCTCAACCAGAGTCCAAACCAACAGGAGCAGGAGGGCCAGCAGATGCAAGAGGACCCCCAGCCGGAGAGGCTAAGAGAGTGTTGCAGCAAGTAGAGAGAAACCTCACGGCTCTCACTCATGCAATACCCATGACAGAGATTGAGAACCTTCCCCCGGCTATGGAACCACATGTAGTGCGGGTGCACAAGACTTGGTTCCATCTATTCCGACGTCTTGCAAACGTCGTAGTTCACTACAGCAGGGCCAATAGGCCTAGACCTTAGATAGTGTTGGACCGCTTATGTGCCGAGGGAACTTTTGTACTATGTATTGAGGGTTTAAGCCCAACGATGTATACTGGCTAATTTTGAGGCTTTAATGCCCACTTTGTACTTGTGACACTATTTTTGGATATATATATATATATATATATATTGTGTCTTATGGATGACAATTTTACAAATGTATTTACATATGTATGTGTGTGTTTTACTTTTACATGTGAGCAACATGCCAATCTAATACTTGATTAGCTAATGTATCAGTTAGTTGGTTAGATCTCCTAGGAACATGACTATAAGTAATATAATCAAAAGATCATTCTAAGAGATGTACCCTAAGGAATCGTCGGTGAAGAGTGGGATCATAAACGTGGTAAATCCCATTTAACTAGGACACGATCAATTGAGCATCTAAATAAACCTGAAGGCGAGAAATACCATGTGACAAGGTGTCACATAGTAATTCTATCACTGCATTGTACTCGAAAACATTATTAGTTGTTTTGCCTAGACAAATGCCTCCAGAAGATAGCAACTACCCACCAGGTGTAAAAATCACCCACGCTACAGAGCCAAGCCTCTGAGTGTGTCGGCTAGCACCGTCCGCGAACCCAACATAAACTTTGGATTCACTTGACATCTGCCACAGTGAAAAAGAGAACATAAATAACTACACGTCCATAAAACAAAAAGACAAAAATGTATTAAAAACTATACATGTATACAAGAAGTCACACCTAGGTGACCAACCTAAGTGTAATACTTCTTAAGGTAGAGCCCATTTCTAGGCCTTCTAAGGCATTACCCTTGAAATCAACTAGACGGTAAGCACCTGTTTCTCATACCTCTTTCACAGTGAAAGGTCCGAACCACATGGGTTTGAACTTGCCTGCCCCCAAGGGATCTTTGTCTTGGTCGTAGACCAGGACAAGATCACCTTCGGAGAAAATTCGAGGGCGAACAGACCGATCATATTGACACTTGACTCATTGTTTATGATCCTCGTTAGCCAAGGCTGCATCTCAACGCTGCTCGTCGAGTTTCTCTCTATATAAAAAACGTTCCTCAAGCGATGTAGTGTCCGGCAGTACTTCCACTACCAACTTCAGAGAAGGGATTTGACTTTCAATGGGAAAGACTGCCTCCAGCCCATAGACAGGTTTTAAAGGTGAAAAAACTGTAGTGGTCTTTACAAAAGTTTGATAAGCCCAAAGTCATGAATATAACATCAAATGCCAATTAGAATTGGTCAAATTGATCATTCGATGAAGAATATTCTTGAGAGACTTATTCACAGCTTCTACTCGGCCATTCTCTTGTGGGTAATACAATGACGGATGTTCCTGTTTAAACCCAACCTTTGATGTTAATCCGACCATCATTTTTTTTTGAAAGTGACTGCCATGGTCAGTGGCAATCTCCTTTAGGATACTGAATATAGCTACTATATGATTGAAAATGAAAAGAGTAGCAATTTCCCCATCATTGTTAAATGTCGGCATAGCTTTGACCCACTTTGTAAAGTAGTCTACTGCTATGATGATATAGCGATTCCCCCCAGCAAAAGTCAGGTAACATGTAGTGAAATCAATCTCCCATTTGGTGAAGGGGCTGGCGACAATAACCGGGAAGATAAGAGTGAAGTGTGCCCACATCTTCCGACAGAAGATCTGGCACAGGTGACACTTTTTGACCGCCTCAACACAATCTTTGATTAAAGAGGGCCAAAAGTATCTAGCGTGAAGAATCTGTTGGGTTGTTTCCAGCCTAGACAAATGACTGCCACATGCTCCAGTGTGACAGTCGTTAAAAACAAGATTTGCTTCTTCGTGAGTAAGACATCGTCGAAGAATGCAATATACCCCTCGACGATACAAAGTGTCATCGAGGATGAGATATTCTGCGCTTGGTGTCGTATTCATCGATGCTCATCGTGAGAAGCAGAAGCACAACACTTCAAAGTTTGAAGATACACAAGTATATCTTCATTCCAAGGGTCCAAAGATGCGATCAAAAAAATATCTTCGTTAATTGGTGACTCTTCGGGCGAAACATCACCACTTTCGACCGGAAGTTCTGAGATTAACTCCGCAAAAACCAAGGACTTCTTAGATTTCGCTGAAACAAAATCCAAGTAAAACACTTGTAGGATAACTATCCATCGATTGATTTTTTAACCGATGACTCGTCGCGCTAACACATATTGAAAGGGGTTGATGATGACAATAACGGTGGTATTGCAAAGTAATATATAGTGACAAAACCGTTGGACAATGTGAACAGCTACCAAAGAGAGTTTCTCAACATGCAAGTAGTTGAGTTTCGGTCCAACGAGGCCTTGGCTAAGATAATAGATAACGTGCTCTTCGAGTGCATCATCTTCTTGTACCAAGACCATGCTGATTGTAGACTCTGCAGCAACCAAATACAACAAGAAATCCTTGCCATAATCAGGAGGCCTGAGCAGAGGGGCAGGCATAAGAGCACGTTTCAACGCATCAAAAGAGCGTTGAGCTGCTTCATCCCAACAGAATGGGACTCCGTTTTTTAAAAGATGCATGAACCCTTTCGTAATCTAGGCATAATTAGCGACAAAATGCCGAAGAAAATTTGCTTTCCCTTGTAAACTCTAAAGCTGTGGAATTGTGGCGGGGGAGGCAATTGGACTATCGCCTCAACGTTTAGAGGATCGACCATGATCCCTTTTGTTGACATTATGAAACCTAATAAACGACCCGATATCACACAAAAACTACACTTATTCGGATTCAAGCGGATCTGATAGTAGCGACACCTCTCAAATATTAGTCGAAATGGGCGGGGTGATCGGATCTCTTCCGAGAACGTGATGCCAAATCATCCAGGTACGCCTCGAATATTTGTTTGAGGTCATGAAAAGAAAACGACATGGCTCGTTGATAAGTAGCTCCAGCATTATTCAAGCCAAAAGGCATTTTTTGATACACGAAAGTACCCCAAGGACAAATAAAGTCGTTTTATGTTGGTCCTCGAGTTTGATTTGAATTTGATTATACCCCTAAAAACCATCCATGAAACAAAAGATCTCGCAACCCACACATTCATCAATGATCTAGTCAATAAACGGGGTTAGAAAATTGTCTTTCAGAAAATATTTGTTCAAATTGCGGAAATCCATAGATACACGAATCGTGCCTTGCTTCTTGTTGACAAGAAAAAGGGTTCTATACCCATTCTGTCAATTACGTGGGGTAAATGAAACCAACCTTGAGGAGTTCCTCTACTTCAGCCTTTATCGTCGCTGCTTTGCAAGGATTGACCCGGCGAAGCTTCTTTCGGATCGGTTTAACATAAGGATAAGTCGTGATTTCGTGTTCAACAATTCGTGGGTCGATGCCTGGCATCAACTCATAATATCAGGCAAAAACGTTGTAGAACTCTATAAACAATTATGTGCAGATTTGAATCTCTTTGGAAGAGCAATCTGCTCCAATGAAGACATTTTCCACGACGCCAACGGTTTTGGAGATATCGATAAGAATTGTTGCAACAATACTTTCCATGCTTCCCTCAATGTATATTCCATTTGTAGCCAGAGGGTTAATAGGACAAGGGCTATCGATATTCATGGTCATAACAAACTCTCCTAACTCTAATCTCCTGATCTCGGGAAGGAAATAATATCTATGGTGAAGATCATCCCAAGGTCTGTATGCACCAGTCATTGCCTCCAAAATATCCTCGTCAGACGGAAAGACTAAGTCCAAAGGGTCCTGAGCAACGAGAGAGTCTTGACAAAATTGCAGCCCTCGGCTGGTTGGGGACGACCGAAATAAACCTTACATCATTGGAAGGCAACGGATAATCGAAAGTTCCCATCAACAACAAAAACAATATGACACCTAAGTCGGCAGTGCCTGGCTACGGGTTATCAATCATCAAGACCATGGATGCCCCCGATGAAGGGTCAGGACAAGAGAAGGATAATTGGTCAACAATTATAATCCGGACTTTGTGCGGAAAGCATAAGACCCGAAAATGGTGGCTACAACTGCATTCATTGCGTAAGTCCAACTCTGCCTTAAAAAAATATTGTAGTCGAGAGGTGCATCGACTACTTCAACTTTGACGCACACAATTTTACCCTCCAACTGCACGAGAAAAGAGGGAATTCTACCGTGTGATCTTAACGATCGATCGTCAAATGCCATAAGCCACGTGGGCGATGAAGACAACTCAAGTTGGTCAATGGCCTTCCAACATGCCAACGACATCATGTAAGTCGGGGCACCCTCATAAACCACCGTACATAAAATGTTTCATGTCAATGATTTCATGGTGTACGCCACTACTATCTGAAAGGCAACATGGTGAGGAAGACGAGGTTTAGAGTCTGTCAGATTGAAAATGGTCATTCCTAAGTTACTGGGCTCAGCCACACCTAAGGTAGACAATATAGCTTTTCTCTGCGAAGGGAAACTCTGGAGAACCTCCAGAGCAGACATAGCACAAGGGGTCTGTGCCAAATCCTCCATGATGGAGTAATTCTGAGCAGCCCTCGCGTTTGGATTGTGAGAAGAATTTTTGAAAGCACGCTTATGGATGCGAGTCATTGTTTCTCCCAATGTCTTCTCAATTTGAAGAGGAGTCAATGGGTTGGATGCCTCTTTTCCCTTCTCAATAGATTCTAGCATTCCATAGTCACGAGTCCTGGTTGATAAATGAGCTTTGACGTTCATCATATAAATTTTTGTGGCTAGGTATTTTGGATTAGGAGCGGGGGTCCCTGACTGCTCGCAGTCACGCTCGTGGATACAGAAGCTTCAGCCATATTTTTCCCTTGTGGAAAAGGGTTTGTCAACACAACAGGTTGTTTCTATGCCAGTAGCTTCTGGGCTTCTACAAGTTGAGGGCATAGGTGAGTCAAGTGGTCGTCCGTGAAAAACTTACACATAAACTTCACCTTTATATTTTCAGTTTTTCCCTCACCAACATTATTTGCAACCTTTTTATCCTCCTTACCCTTCTTGTTTTTTTCTTTCTGCTTTCCCTAGGTCTACTGGTTAGCCTTGGGAGTTGTCGATTGCACACTGTGTACATCCAACGTCTGGGTTACAAGGGCAGTCGAAATAGGAGTTTGGATGGCCACAATCTATTGAATCGATAATTGTTGTAATTGATTAGACAACAAATCTGTGGACTTGCTCTATGTTGAGTCCACTATGCCATAAACGTGAGGCCCAGACTTTTGTTTGGATTTGTCTAGATTTGACCATAGTGCATCAGGTAAGATATCGTATAGCATGCGAAACTGAGAGTATATCAGTTCCAGTCGTCGGGCTCTCATAATAGCCTCTTATTCGGAAAACACCTCAGACATTGCTACATCTTTGGACATGCAAGGAACCAAAGACTTTAAGAACCACTCGAGCAAGAATGCAGGAGGGACCTTGAATTTAATCAAACTCTTTCATCGCCGCCTTTCTCAGATGTGATCTGAGATATGGTTTGCTTTCGTCTGCTCGAAGTTGGCCAACAACTCAGTGTCGGCATTGTATCTCACTAGCAACTAGAAATGGTTCAAGAAAACCATAGCCATGTCATTAAAGTAAGAATACTTCGAGTTGTCGATCTCGATATACAATTTCATTGCACCCCCTATAAGAGTGCATTGAAACAAGCGCAACTGAATGGAGTCATCCTTCAACGGGTTGGATGAGCACCACAAGTGAAAAGTCGTCACATGATCACCTGGATCCTCGCCAGGCTTGCCCTCAAACTTAGGGATGTTGGAAGGAAACTTAGTCAGCATGGGGAGCCAACATGGATCATGAAAAACGAGTCATTTAACAATCTCGATAGGTCTGGAAAATGCAGAGTTTTCAGAAAGGGTAGTCTCATTTGCAGACTATTTACATGAAAAGAGGGGCCTGGATTTTGGCTAGCACTAGGTTGCCAAGAAAAGTTGACTGTTGGGCATGGTTTTGGTAGATGTCAGGATGGCCCTGTCCAACGAAAGGGACTTGCATCTAATGTTGTATCGTCAGTTGATTCCCGAAGTTAGATGACATGGCTTGAGCAGGGATTTCTCCCTGTACAATGTTCCATAGACCTTGGTTGGCGATGCCCCCAACTGACCCTCTAGGAATAGGTAGAGAACCTTGCCCTGGGTTCCACATAGTGTGGGAGGGGTTGCTCCCGATCAACATCCTTTGCGAGGGAAACGAGCTCTGCCAAGGATTCCCAAGACCTTGCGAGGATAAAATCCTGTCATCGCTCTTTGTGAAGGCATGAAACCTTGCGCAGGGTTTTGTTGACTAAAGACGGGGTTACCCCAGTCAAGAAAGCAGATGAAGTAAAAGTGTTATTTCCAAACACACCAAACAAAGAAAACAACATTGATCCCACCAGATTCGTGTAGGATGAATGTCTCTGGCTCCCTCCACTAAACAAACTATAGTTGGTATTAGGCCCAATTGGTTGTTGAAACATGCCACTGAGAAAAGGGGACGAAGGAGGGATGTGACCCCCACGATAAGGAAAAGCATTGAACGGGGCAATGGTGCCTGCGACATATCCTTGCAAGGGGGTGTTAGAGCTCCCTGCCCCAGACCAACGCTCTGTACAGTAGAGTATGTGAGAACCGAGTTAGAGTCAAAACCAAGCATCCCATATGAAAAGGGAGCACCCGACACGTTTTGAATGAAGGGAACATTGGTTGAAGCCGTCGAAGGAATCGAACCACTGCTCAAAGTAGTGGGATTCGGGAAAGTCGTGGTCCTAACAGGAGGAGGTGGGGGAGGAGGCACAATGCCCCCTCTAGCAACAGTCGTGATGGGAGTACGAGGACTCCCTAACGAAGTAGCACAAGTTTCGTCCATCACTACTCGCCGAATAAACTGGCGTTCAGGAGATGTCACCTCGAGAGGGATTATCTGAATTAGAAGCAACGTCGATATGTCAGTGCTCAGAGGATTTGTTGGCCTGAAACCTTCGGTCTCAAGGTCAGAAATGATGGATTCCTTTGGTGAGGGAAAGTCTTATCTTAGAGTTGGCTCAAGTATAGTTTCTTGTCGCCTGGTAGCTTCGAACGATCCTTCTTGATCTAGCCTATGCCTCAACGGTGGCGGAGGTGGCTCCAAAGTAACCGATGACAGACCCTAAAGCCTACGCGAACGACAGAGTTGTTGATCTTCCACCTTGTGAAATGATCAATTGACACAGTAAGGTTTAGCTAGCGTGAAATCACAGAGCACACACTAAAAGTTCCTAAAGGAAAATCAAGCAGACGACTAACTAGTAGGAAGAACAATTACGCCAATCGACACTAGAGAAACTTACCGGTGCAAGTGAAATTCGAACATGGAAGCACCCTCTGGGTATACTCTGTGAAGCACGATCCAACATATTCCCTAGGTACCACGGTATACCCCCGCAGTCACCTGTGTAAGTCCTTAAAAATAGGCAACTAGGTTTCCAACTCGTAGTCAGTCACCAGGTAGGTACAGTCGACAGTCGGGATGATTGTAATGAGCAGAATAACAAAGTCTGAAGCCCTTCAAGGCTACCGAAGGAAATTGGTCCGAAAGACAACTGAGGATATTGAACGGATTCGAGGTCCATGAGGCTGTGTAGTAAAATGTGATCAGTGTGATTCCCAAGAAAGACCCTCAATATACAATCCCCACTACGCTTGGTCTGGATTTGGAGGGGTTATCTCCTCTACCTTTCCTTACGTGACCTCATGTTTAGCCCATGTGTTAGAGGGGCGTCCTAGTTGACTCTTACGACGTTGGAATTTAGACACTCCCTATCACATAATCCAATGTTTGTTTAGATGGCCTTGAAGAGTTTCTTCTTCACACTATTGACGATTAAAATCGTAACGAGGTTTTTTGCCCACAAAGTATTACTAAATCCTATTATTATAAGCTAACAAGATAAATAATACTAGTAGGTGGGACCCCCTTGTAGATTGGGAGATCAGATCTGGTTCTTGTTTCATGTTTATGATGTTGTTCGACATTGCTTACATGGTTGATGAAATCTTGGTTTTATTGGCGATGGATAAGGCTTATTATGTGTTGGTTCTAATTACGACAATTGAATGATGGAGAGGGCATGTTATGTGTTTTTTATGCTGCTCTAGGCTTTAATTTCATGTTATGATGGCCTATTTTATCCATTGTTATCATTGCTATATGTTCTTGGATTCATTACTAGAACACCTGCACAAGAGACATGTTAGTAATAATATATAAGAGCAGTTGAAAAAAAAGATAAAAGCAATATAACAAAGTGCAAAAGGAAGAGGTTATACTATACTCTTATGCTACACAACATGAATGGAAATTAAAATGATCGTTGCTAATCCTAGCTAACAAGTTAATAGCTATGAATTTTATTGAGTTATATAGTTGACTTGAATTATTGTATAGTTTGGAAATGGTAAGATGTGATGAGGGTGGCGCTTTTGGAAATTAGTGGATGTTGGTTTCAATGCATGGTTCGATTGAATGAATTAATGGATTAGTGGGTTGGCGTGTACTAAGGAATTGAATGACTTGAGGGTGGAGGCGACATGCATTTACTGCACGTCACTCCTACTCCTTCCACTAGCCGCCGCCCCAGTTTGGATATTGTTCAACTGTGTTTTGTTGTGGTTAGGCTCCGACTTTCATGCAGAGGAAGAACCGCTCAGCCAAGCTCGTGTTTTTAAGGTGCTTTTGGTTACAGGTATGTCTTTTCGCCATCCATGAATTTGCTCTGGTTATGAAATACATATTGGCTCAGGATGTATGGGTTTGTGCTTTCCTTAAGTATGGAAACTTTGTAAATTTGTGATATTTTTTCTAGAATGAATTGTTGGTGGTTTTCATTACAATAATGTTTGAAGTCACAGTGTTATTGGTCATTTTGAGTGTTAGAAGCCATAAAGGCTCTCTGTCATCCTTGTTGGTTTTAGTTGGAGGGTTTCATTTGGTCTAGAATGGATGGTTGTCTCCATGCATTCGTATCACCATACCCACTCTTTTCTTGTTATGGAGTTTACTGGTTTTGAAATGCCTTATCTCACTACAAATTGTTTCACTTGGGTATGGGTTTGTCCATGCTACTAATGGTTGTGCAATGGGTTATATTGCTTTTTCTTGGCTATGTTTTATCTCAGTGTTGTTAGTTGGTTGATTGGGAGATCCACGAGGGTTATACCCTGCGTGTTCTAAGTATTGTTACAAGGCCAAAATAGATCATTTTCTCCTCTGTTCAGAGTCTCTCCTATCTCGTGAACTGTCACCCTCTCTACAAATTTATTGGGGGTATACCCTGTGTGTGCACTGTTGGTCTTAGATATTCTTACCCGATGATGGGAGTCTACTCCAGTCTCCCTGTGTTGGTCCATAGAGAAAACCCTTGATTTCTCAAGCTAGGGTTTTGACAGAGGGAACCATTATGGCATGTCGGGTATACTGTTGGTTGTTATGAGTTGTTGGTGTATTATCAATAGTGTTCGATTTTTGGCTCGTCTCTGTTGATTATGTTGACAATGGTGTTGGTTTTGGTATTTAGTCACTGCATTGGGTATTATGACAATCAAATTAATAAACTCAGCATGGTAATTTGGTTGATTGGAGATTTGGATTGAATGCACAGTCGATGTCTATTACATTATAATTGTTGAATAGTTAACCCAACATTAGTTTACAGTTGATTAATTCACATCAGTGCTTCGTGCCTGATGCGTGGGTATGTGTGACGTTCCTACAACATGTTAAGTTGAGTTAATGATTGTTGTGACTATGTGTTTTAAATTGTCAAATGGAGTATTGCAATCGTGGTAATCATGGCATGGCCATCCACTGTATATGTTATGGATATTTTATGATTGCGCCATCAGAGAGGGTCATGGGTTTTTAAACAATATGGTTTTGTTAATTTGATCAATTTGTGAGATGAAATCGCGCACGTTGTTGTTGCCTCGTTGTATTGAATTGATAGTCAACATTGTGGATGTTTAGATTTAGAGTGATTGAACCTGTATAGTCACAGAAATGCTCTTGTGTTTTTGTCGAATGTCTGTGTATTCCACAACATAGTATATGTTGAATGGTGATTGTTGTCTGTGAGTTTAAATAGCAAGTCAAGTTCTTTGCATTTAAAATATTGATGGTTGTATTTGGTTGTCAGTTATGTGTATTGATGAATATTATGTTTCCTAGTAGAGATAAGCACATGATCTGTGACAGTATAATTTCATTACAATCTAATTATTAAATAAGTAAGAGGACGAGATCGGACACAATTTTTGTGTCTGTATTTGATGATTGAAATAATTTGTGGGCAGTGGTTGATAAGTTGGCACTGAACCGAGTGGAAATAATTGACTGTGTATTAATTTGGGAATTGTTTTAAAACATTAAATGGATAAATGAGAAGAACAAATCTCCTCTACAGGTTGTTGTGCAATGCATATTGTCTTGTTTTGATGACATTGTGTTACAGATTGACTACGAACAATGAGCAAGTTAATGCACAAAATTGTTTAAATTTTACACAGTAGTTGTTCTTTTGGCACAGTGATAATCTTGGTTGGTGTTGGATCTTTTACATTGATATGGAATGATTTTATGGATTGCTTAATTAATTTAATGAACAGTACCCGCTCTTTTTCCCTACCATTATTTCGATTTTCACTAATTACAACCCCCTTGCCTTCCCACATCCATTTTTCACTCCTTATTCTTTAAATTTAATTACAGCTAAGAGAATTCTATATTGAAGCAGTTTGAAATCACATTTTCTTGGTTGGAACACAGTTTTATGATTCTTTGGTTTACATTACAGTTGATTGTTTGTTGTCTCTGAACAGTAACCATGTTTATTTTCCCTCTCATTTTATCATTTTTCGCTCAATACAAACCCCTCACATATCCCAGAACCTTTGTTCACAACCTGTTCATCGACAACATTTAAACAATTTGTATGGATTGGATTGCATGAGTCTGATATGTTGCCGATTCAAAATCTATTTCATATTTTTAAAGAGTTGTCATGTATGGTTAAGGACTATTTGCTAATCAATAATGCATGCAGGAATGAGATTTTTCAGCCAAGGTAGCCATGGAAGAGGCAACAGAGGGAGAGGTAAACGGAACAGAGGCCCAAGAAGGCCAATATTCTCCATACACCTTGACGCTGACTCACAAGAGTTAGGCCAGTTGTTTCAGAATGGATTTTTCAATTAGATTGGGCAAGGAGTGGTCCCACCTAGGCTTGAAAGACCTATCTTCCAAGATCCACAAGCCCCTGGTATTCCCATGCCCCCTCATGTCTCATTGCAACCCGAGGTTCCCAAAAACGACGGATGGAAAGAGATTGTCCACCCGATAGTCTCCCAACATCGTGGTTGGCCCAATTTGTCCTTACCTGCTCCCTCGCCTATTAACCAGATTTTCCAAGTTGCACCTGTACACTCACCAGTTCAGTCCTCTCATGCTAGCTAAAGGTTGAAAACCGAGGCCCACCATGTTGTTGACAAAGGAAAAGCCACGACTGCCCCTTCCTCACCCTCCAATGGCTCTGATAAATCTGTGTCTTCCCGGATGCATTTGAGGGAAGATTGTTCTCAAGCGATCAGAGACATTAAGCCTAAAGGCTCAACGCAACCCAAGAAAAATTCAGAGAAGTCAAAGGGTGACAACAACAATCAAGGAAATATTGCATCTCAGAGTGGAAAATGTGGTTTTTGAGTTTTATTTTATTTATTATGGATGACAGTTGACTTCAGAAATTTTGGACAACATGTTTTCTTTGGATATATGAGTAATATATTTTTTTGAAAATAATTTCAAATATCAATGAGATAATTGTCAAATGTGAATGTGATGATGTGAGTCACAAGGAGGGGTGTTTTGCTTAATTAACTAGTTATGTTGTGATTGTTAAGAGCTAAAGGGAGTCACAAGGGGTCCCACCTACTAGTTATTATTTATTTAAAACCCTTATTATGATTTATTACTTTTCCCCCTTAACTAAAAGTTTGGTTGAGTTTTTAGTTAACTTAACTAATGAGGTAGTTCAACTAATTCAACCAATTCTAATTTTCTTAAAGGAAAAAGGAAAGGGAGGAACAAGGGGAGCATAGACGGAGAAGCATACTAAGATTTGCTCTTTGATTTTATGTTGAGATATTTCAGTTTTCATTCATTCATTAATTTATCACAAGCCTAATTCTTTTTTATCATAGCAGGGTCTTATTGTAGACAACAAGATTCAGGGTTGAATTACATCATTTAGACAATTGTTTTTCAGAGGTGTTGATCTATCTTTTATAGTCTGTGTAGAATTCTTTGTTTGTGAATTAGTTTTCATGACTGACAAAGGCTATTGTGCATAGTCAAGTGGGCAGCAATCTGTGGCAAGTTGATCCAACTTTTAGAGTTCAGTTTTTTATTTTCTGTCAAAAGTCCTTTTGTATGTTCCATCGAGGATGTCTAAGTTTGACTTTGGTCTAAAATTTCTTCACGAAATTTTGTAAAGGGAGTGAATCTTTGGTGAATTGGAATGAAATAAAGAATTGCTTTATGTCTCATTCATCTTGATTATCATCTCGGTGTCTTTGCTTCTATCTCTACATTTATTTTAGCAACTATTATATTCAGAAAATTATATAAATAATGAATTTTCCAGCAAGCTTTTATTTACAAAAAGACTAGCCTAAGCACTTGTAATCAATACTTGTGAGTTAGGATATTAATTTTGATGGCTATAAACATAGGGTGATATTCCCTTCTATTTTGATTTAGCCAAGCAAAATCTGAAAATGCTTGAGTAAGATCATTTCATATCTTTTCCTCAACACACACCTATTTCAAGGCCCTAAAAGCCTAAACTAGTTGGTGAACCCTACAAACAAAAATTCTAATAGATTTTAAGTTAAGCGTTGATTTTATAGGCTTGATTTACTCAAAGGATATGAACATGCAAGTTGTGGTGTTTTGAAGAGACGAAAAAGAAGAAAACTTTAGAGCATTTATATGGAAAAAAAAACTAGATACTTCAAATTTAAAGAAAAGGCTTGTAAAATATTTGTGAATGTCAAGTTTGCAAAACAATGTTACAAGATCTTATAATTGAAAGTTTCCTAAAAGAGCTTTTTTGTTTCATGATGCAAAACTACTTATACTTTCAGGAAAACAAGAAAGAACTTTGAAACTGAACTCTTTTCTTTTGAAAACCAACAACCTACACTACACTACCAAACAAGATGCATAACTAAATGCAAAAAAAACTTTTTTGATTTTTTGAAATGCTTAAACAAGAAAAACAGAAGTAAAAGATTATTTTTTGTTTTTCAAAGCATAAAATAGGATGAAGAGAAAATAGAACCCAAGACTTAACATAGATACTAGACAAACTACGTAAACACAAGGATTCAAAAGAACCCAGAGGAGGATCTAAAACTTGAAAGCTCACTCTAAACTTCTAAGGAAAACAAAAGAAGATCAAGAAACAAGTTAAAATTGAATCTTTAACCCAACCAAAGACCACTAACAGAGACCCTGTAAAGTCCAAGAAAGGCTTGAGAAGCCCAAGACTTCTATTAGGAAAGAGAAAAACACCTCTTTAAAGAAAAAAAACCTTCAAGACACAGAGACGCGGGTTGATGCACCAACAGCCTGTGTATGTATGTGGGTTGTCTACTGTGCATACTGTGTATATATGTGGGTTGAGCCAAAGCAGAGTGCAAACACCTCTGCAGTTTTTTCAAAAAGAAGTGAAAGTTGGTAGGCACCTGGAAGGTGACTAGAGACCCTAAATTGACTCTATAAACCTGAAAAAATCGAAAAGATTTTGAAAAAAACAATTTAAACCAAAAACCTCCCACTAAAACCCTAGAGAGACTCCCCAGTGGAGTCATCAATTCTGCTAGCGGGGGAAATCCCCCTATTACTATATTGGGTCGAAATATAGGCAGAGCACTAACTTCCCTTAAAAGATAGTTCTATTTCTAAACTACCCCAAACTATCTGAATAGGAAGACAAAAGAGAAGAAGGAAGATTAGTAGGTGTACCTTTGGTCCTAACGTCCGATGTAGACTTCCTTCACATTTGTAGCTTCCTAGGATGCGAGTCTCCTCCCAAAGATGACCTTCAAGAACACTTAGGCAAACAATGCTACAAAAATACAATCTCTACTTATCAATGTTAGCATTCAGATATAAACGTAGATGCATTAATCAATAAATATATCAAGACGCAATGTATTGGGACAGGAAAATAACTCTTTTATTCAAAATGAAAATTAAAAGATTACAACCTTCTTATCTGCAAACACTCTGCAAACCAGGTTTGGGATCCTCTTAATGCTACTCCAAGTGCATCATTCCCATGTTGTCTCTCACAATCAACTAATCTCCTTGGGAAAAGGGAAGGGATTGTATAAGGAGAAAGGGTTGAAGGGGAATGTTGAGGCCAAATCTTAGAAAGGACTGCAAAACTTGGGCTAGAAGGGGAAGGGATTTTGGCAGAGTTTCTTTGTTCTCTTGATTGATGATGGAATGAGACCCCAAGGCCTCTTTTTATATGAAAGAAAGATGGTTATTCGGTTTGGGGATGGGATACAAAGGATAAAATGGTTGGGAAACCCTCGATAGCCCGTAAACTCCACCGAATTCCTTGCAACTTTTGGAGGTAAATCCAGGTTGTCTAGCATGCAACTCGCATATGTACGTGGGTTGTCTAGTACGCAACATGCATGTGTACACTGGAAGTAGTGAAGTAGGGCACGTACATGCTCCAAAAAATGTTTTTTTAAGAGAGAGCCTCAACAGTAAAATGGCAAAAATGTGTAAGTGAAAAGGACAATGCCATGTATGCATATGTAGGGAATTTTGGGGCTATAACAAGTCCTAAAGTAATTAAATGTACATGCCTACATTTTTTAAATAATGTGCACATGTTTTATAAAACTATAACTATTTTCAGAAAACCTTGTTATCCCCTATCTTACGGATAACTAAGGAGATTATGTATCAAGGCCCACAGGTCCAAGACATGGAGTACCAAGAGCCATATTGACTTGAGCTTGGCCCTAGAGGGCCCATCCTTTATTCTCCAGCGCCTCTATTATGTCAAAAACAACAACATCCATCCCATCGACCTGGCTCTGAAGTAGCAGTAGGTCTTGTTCCATGAGGTAATGAGTCTAGGTATCATGGTATGTGTCACTCTGATTCTCAAAGCATTTGAATATGTGTGTTTAATTCTCTTTTGATTCATGACATGTTCTTGGAATTTATGCCTTTTGACTTGTCCATACCTAGGGGGGGTGACAGAATGCCCTAGCAATTAGGTTCCCTTTGGAGTGAGTTTCCACTGGGTGGGTTTATGAAAGGTCATTGTTCGTTCCTTCCATACTTATCACTTTTCAGCATCTTCCCTCTCATATATCCCTTACATTGGTTCGGGCATTGGGTTTGCCAAGCTAGTAAGGGTTGTACCTTGCCTTGTGGAAAGAAGGGGCTAAAGGCCCAGAGGGTAAAACTAGCTATCAAAAGTTAAAATCCAAAGATAAAACCTTGAGATGTTTCGCCCAGGGATCCCGAGAAAACAATAAAAGGCTTCTCATCAAGAAAAGAGGGGACCCATAAAAAATATAAAACTCAAGACCTGGTTGGTGGATAGGGAGTCTCATCATGAGCCAGCCTATTAGGTCCATGGGCATGTAGCAGTATGAAACTACTATTCATTTGGTCACCACGCCAGGGTAGTGACTCTTGGTAGCATAGCCAAGAGAAAGGGGGTCTCATCACGAGCCAACCTTCTCATCTCTATGAAATGCTTGTGGGTAACACTGTCACCAGTGGTCACAACACCAGGGAAGTGTCCCCCAGCTATGATCTTGAAAGGAAAAATCAATAAGATAAGAAGTAAGAAGGCATGAATGGGCTAGGAAACAATTGCATCCATGACAAGGTACAACTCACCCTCTTTAGAGGCACCCACAAGTAAGACCTACATTTCCCTGTCATCATTGTGACCCTTGCCCAAACATCCCCCACACCATCTCATGCACTTACATGACCTAGATTGGCCTTCAATTGGAAACACCCCACACCTAAGGAGAATTATCCCAATAGGATGTCCTGGAACCCTCTCCAAACCTGGCTTGTAGAATAACATAACGTCTTTGAGCACGTGTCTGAGAAAAAGGGGTTTTTATGCACACGATTGGGTAGCTTGATTATTAGATGTGATTGACATTGTTATGATCCCTGTGACTTATGAGCCCATGGAGGGCGTACTTGTTTTTATTGCAGGACCATGCCCGACAGACAGGGACATATGGGGAGATGATTAGCTTGGACCTCCATAGGGATAAATCCCACCAGATAGAAGTTGAGACCTCAACTAGTGGAAGACATATACTAGAGGCTTGCACCGGAAAGAGAGGAGGACGTTCCACCAGAGACAGCTTGACAGGCCTGGACCTATGGGGGTCTTACCTTCCCCCTTGAATGTTGGCCTTGGAAGGCCCATGAAGTCACCCTTATGACCCTTGACATCACCCAGCGTTAGATGGACATGATGGAGGTAGTTGTGTGCCAAGTGGCACTTGTGGCATGATCCAGAGGCCTTGGAAGGCCTAACGTTTTTCTCCTGGAGGCCAACATATCACTTGGGAGGCCCAACCTCACCCTAGAAGGATGTGACGTCACCCCTTTTGCACATTTTAGGGTTTAAATTGTCAATTTTATGTAAAAAACTGGATATTTGATGTAACTAGCCATGTCAACCTTTTTTTACCTAATTTGTAATTAAAGGTCACTTGAATTGTATAAATAAGGGAATAATCCTTTGTATTTTTTCATCATTCTTTCACTCACATGAGTGAGGCCTGAAAGTCGACCTCTTTAAGGCTTATTGGCTTAAATTAAGTGGTGAGCAACTCTTGGAGGGGGTTTGTCTTGGTGTATTTTGGCATTTTCTTAGTGGAAAGTCTTCAAATAGGGAATATTGCTAGATTATTCTTAGTGAATGTAAGCGAAAATATGCAATTCTTATTTATTTGAATGGTTATGATATCTTTTACTTTGCATTTACTAAGATTATGAGATTGCTAGTGTAAAACCCTAGGAGATTAAGCACATGTTATTGTCCTTATCTCAATAGCTATCCACCTACTAGATTTTGCTAGAAGACATATCCATTGAGGCATGTGCTAGAGCCCTACCTTTGTAGCACTCTAACATCATTGTTTTATCAAGCTTTTATTTATATAAATCTTGAGCTAAAGAAGAAGGAAAACCGCTAGGGCCTAGGGTTACCTACTTCCTAGTAGTCGTTTTCCTTCTAGGATTTGGTGATTGAGGCCTTGGGTTACCAACACCTCAATCATTCTCCCTCTTGTCTTTAGTTCACACATTATCATTAGTTTCCTTCAAGATTGTTGCTGCAAAAAGTGACTCCATTAACCCTAAATACACTGGTTTATACCTCATACTTGGTTGATTGATAAAAACAACCCCCAAACCATTTACCTCAAGCTATTTACTAACTAATCCTAACCCTAGATTAGACTAATCTACTAACATTCTTGTTGATGTTACAAAAGTAAGCTACAGACATATATTGCAGCAGTAAAAGCGCCTAAAAGCAATTGCTAAAGTTGATTTTTACATTGCCTTCTTAGCTTCTGACAAGTGCTAGCATATTGCTAATTCTAGGTTACCAATTTGGGTCATTTTGAAGCTTATTCAAGGTTTGATTGTGAAGCTATTAATATATATACATTTTTGTTATAAATTTATGTTTGCTTCATCTTATACATCAACTTATTGCTTTTATTGAAAGTCCAAGGTTTTATGAAGCTCTAACATGAATTGTTACTTGCAAAATAGTGTTTTCTTGTTGTCTTGTTCTGGGCAAATACACTTAAGCATATCTTTGCTTCATATTGTTAAACCTTTGAGACTTTCTGATCAATGTGACTTGTGAGAGGGGAACAAATTTTCTTGATACCATTACCTTTGCCTTCTCAAAACCCCAGGTCACTGGGGACGTCTCCTCTAGGCTTTCACCTCTAAAGAGAAAGATGTGTCTTATTTATGTGGCATTGATACTACAACCTCCTGTTACGCCAATTTACTGTTCACTTGCCTTTGGATTTTGGGCAAGTACAAAATGTGCGATAACAAACCTCATTATCTCTTTTAACGCAATAAACTTTGTGTGGGTTCCACACACAAGGAATGGTTCCATATAAATGTTATCACGGAAAATATGATAATAATATGGAAGACATATGGTACTTGAGGGTCCTTAATTTATTAAAAAAACTAGGTTGTCTTTGATAATCCAAAAAATATTAAAATAATAGTAAAAATTACATCCCCATTCAAAGCCTATTTGAGTCATTTTAATTTATTAAATAAAATAACTATAACTAAAACTTGGCTAATTGGTCAAATGGGGGTGGTTATTTTCCCCTCTTTAGAGTTCAATTCTTCACAAGTATGTGGCATGTTTAGTTGTTTAAAAGAACAAAATTTGCCATAAATGCATAAGTGGGTCGGACAAGAGGATGTACATAACTCTAAACCCCATTAACAATGATAATTCCATTTGAATGAGTAATGCTAATAATAAAATAATTAAAAAAATTAAAATTAAATTAAATTAAAATAAAATAATAAAAATAACTTGCCATAACTAACATGAATTACAAAATTTTATAATTTTTATTAATTAATATACATTAATTTGTATATCAGATGTCTATAAACTAATAAGTATATAAGTTTTACTATTAATTTTATAAACTTTATTAATGATGATGATGATTAATGTCCACTAAGACCGAATTGGTCTATCAGACCTGTTGAGACCATTTCGTGCTTCCATTTTTTCCTTCCACATTCTATTTTCCCCACTTTTTTACTCCATTTCTTTTCCCCCTTCTATATCTCTCCTTATTCCCATTTTCTTTTATCCCTTCTTTTTCCCTTTCTAGTTACTATACTTAGCCATATTTTAGTTTGTGGGTTTGCGAGTTTGTGCGCTTTCATTTCCATCCACTTACTCATTTCATAAGTCTATTTCAACATTTAGACTCTTTCTTCAATTTCGCAGGTTCATGGGTTCAAACATTCTTTCCTTTTTCTATGATCTTCACTTTGCACTTCAAGTTCTGTGATCTACATTTCTACCATCACTTAAACTCTAGCCTTGTCGAGGTTGTCGGGCTCCAAAGTATTTTGTTTTTCATACACGTGAGTCTGACCGACCGTTCCTCTACACTTGGTATATTTTTTATCATCTCTAGAACTGCGGGTTGGCGAGTTCACAAAAATATTATATTGAAATTCTCCCACGCTCGTCCCCACCATTTTGTTGCTTTTCCCAATACGCATTAAATATTGTTTAAATGATAACAATTGTTGTGCATGCCCCGAAAAGATCATCATTAATGGTGAAAGGCTCAAGGAATTATTCATTAAAATATCATTTAATCTTCATTTTCCAAGGGATTAAAATATCATCATCTTTTCGAAAAGGTTTATTTGAGATCATTATCCAGCTAAAGAAATAGTTCTGTAAACCTATGGCAGCATTAGCTCAGCAACAGTTTTGTGGTGACACTCTAAATATTTTTTGCCATGAAGATCAAAACTTCCAGTGGTTGAGAGCATACTGGTGTTATTCCTCCCCTCCTACTACACAAAAAGATGGGAATGTAATTTGGACATCTATAATTGCTCGTGTTGGGTGTGTTCCTGAGGTTTTTTATTGTAAGTAAATCATTGCATGGTGTGTGGACAAGTACATACCAAATTGAAGAATCATACAGCTCCATGATCATTCTTTGATTTCTCTTTCACCTCAAGTCTTCCACAAGATGTTAAAGCTGCTAGAGATGACTCTTACTTTTAAAGGTGAAGATTAAAGAGATTATTGAATAAACATAACAATGGACTTGACCTCCTATCGGAGTATTTGGAGAATCTTGCATTTGTCCCAGCAGACATAACCAAAATCCAGGTTGAATCTATAAAAAATCCATATCGAGAAATTGCATGGCTATTTAGTAGAGTGACAGGTCAGGAAAAAATTGTTTCTATATCTTAGATGATTTTATATATTCTGTATTTTACAGTTCAAGAACAAGTCATTTTTTAGTGGGGAAAGCTCATTTCTATCGAAATCTCTTCCCAATTGTCACACTACAAAAAATATAGAAAATTATTTATGGCCTCTTATTTGATATTTGCTATCGTGCTTTGTTGTCAATTCCCAAACTTAACCATTAGTAAAAGGGTAAATTGTGAAACATATCTCATTACCTTTTGGTATCAGGCATTGTGGAGGCATAAAACCCCTTTGTTTTTCTATGAAGTTTATAATGATTTTGTCTCAGTCTTCAAAAACATTTTGTTGGGCGAAAACACTCCAAGGATATCTATTGAAGCTACCAATTTTTTAGAGAAAAGGGGGACAATAGAGAAAATGGAGAATCACAGTATCATAAGGATATTTTGCTCAAAAGAAAATCCTTCTTTGATCTCGTATTATGTACCCGATAAATTATTTATTACAAAAGTGGCAAGGCAATATAATTTATGGTTGCACTTTTTCCATGAAAAAAAGAAAAAACTATTTATCCCCCTGCCATGGAAGATTGGAGAGTTTGTTTTCAGAAATATAAATAAAATTGATGAATTTGCAAATAATTATAACAATGCAGTGAGTTTAAAGTATGTTGAAAAGATCAAAGGTTTTGACCCGAACAAAATATTTGTTGGACATATGCTATTAGTAGGGTTCAATAACTCTTTCATTCAAATTGTCTTGAGCGAAGAAGAAGAAGTTAACAACCAAAGCACTCATGTACATAACAATGGTGATTTGGAAACATTAATTAACAGTAATGATCTTTACAAACAAAAAGTCTCAGTGAAAGAAGTGCTCAATCTCCAGTTGTCACTCCTAAGAATACTACCTCCAGGAGAAGTGCTCCAACAACCCACCCAATTAAAAAGACTATCAAAAGTAGTTCCAATGGAGGGGGAGAGAACAATACTCCCTCTGGGAAAATTGAAAGTTCACACAAGTTTCCCATGAGAAAGAAGAGAAAAAACTCAGTACAAGAGGAAGAAAATAACCTTATAGAAAATTATATCCAAAGCTTTTCCTTGGAAGATATGGAACTAGAAGCAGACATTGAAAAAATATTTTCTGCAATAGAACAACATGAGTATATTTCTCAGGGAGATTATTTACTGGAAGTTATTGGGAATGAGACCTTTAGTGAAGAAGAATCCTTCACTTTTCAAAGCATTGTTTCTGACCGAGAATCTAAAAAGTTGATAGTAGAAATAATTGAACAAAAAAATAAAAAAGGAAAGACCCACTCAAAGGTCGACCTCAAGTACATGCGACCGTCCCAGATTTCCAAAATTCATAGGGAAACTGAGGATGCACTTGACGACTCTATTGATGATCTAAAGGCTGAGAATGCCAACTTAAAAGAGAAGATCAAATAATTGGAGACTACCTTGATGCCTCTTCCCATCCTGGCCATTCCTTTGACAAAGATTAAACCAACTACACCTAGTATCAAGTTAAAGGGATATTCAAGTTTTCTCACAATGGTCCAAAATTATGTTGAGAAAAACATTAAAAAGAGAATGTCATTGATAATAGAGGCTTGGGAGGTATCACAAAATATTGTTTATTTTGGTTCAAGGGCACATGCATTTCATGAGTATATTCAAGCTGATTTTAAGAATGAAGAAGGATTTTACACAGATTTTGTTTTACCATTTGGGATAAAAGTCTCAAACATGACAAAATTGAAAAGGAGAGAAGAAGATATGCCTTCTCCTAGTTGGATCAAATAGTTGAATGCATGTTGGAAAGAAAAGATCAAGAATTTGAGAAACATAGTCCAAGCATCCAATGAAGCTATAGTGAAAAGAGAAGAATTATTCAAAAGGCTCATAGAGATAGATTTAGCATAAAGCACTGGTGAGGTGCAAGATCCTAAATTAATTTTCAATTCAATGCTTATGACAAGGCAACAATTTGATGAACATGTGGTGATATTAAAGGGATTATCGGCTGAGAAATTTAATGGCATAATTTAATATGGTGAAGAAGAGATAGATAATTGGCTTATCGATTATTCTATGAAAAATCAATATATTGAGGAGTCAATGAAAAATCAATATATTGAGGAGTCAATCCACGACATTTCTCATGACCTAATAGATATAGAAGGTGAATTGTTTAATATCAAAACTAGGCATGAAATAAATGTTGCGCCAATGGGGAATTACATTGAAGATTGGTTTAATATGGCAATCGATAAATTAACTAAAAAGGCCCAAGAAACAACAGTTGAGACAGTTCCTATAACTGTCAATGAGGAAAATAAAAGGACAACAACAAGCAAGTGAAAAAATGAGAGATACCATCATAGTAAGTATATGTTGATCACATTTTGTTTTCCTTATCAATTTTTCATCCATTTACTCCACTTATGTTATTAGAAAGGTTTAACCGAAATCTGATAACTTCTTCTTATCTTCCTTCCAGGTCTTGATACTCTACCTTCGCCCACCATCTTCTCTCCACAATCTATTTCTTGTTTATATTTACTTTTATGGTCCGCGGGAGCCCTAATCTTAGTCCTCTGGACAAACACATTTTAATTTCAAAGTATTGTAATAGACTTCAATATTTTTCAGAAATCCCAAGAGAACTAAGTTGGGATCAATTTTGACGGTGTTTTATAACTCTGAGTTTTGAGTATAAAATATTTGAGATTGGTCTATCGTTTTCTCCCTTTGAGCTCCAGATGTGTCTACTCTATTAAATTTCTCTTATGTGTATGAATCATCTTCTTTTATTTTTATGTATGGTCAGAAATATTTATTTTCGCTATGATGGATGCGAGGAAAATTTACTTGTGTTTTCAAATGTGTGATGTATGAGGCTCCTGGTCATCTCTCAGGAAATCTCTTTAAAATAAAATAAAAATATTTTCTGCAACTTTTATCTTTCTTTGAATATAATAGTCGACTTTCTCAAAGTCCTATATCATTTTGGAAATCTAGAATTCAAAGAATATCATAAAATAGAGAGGAGTACCACATCTATAAAAACACAGGAGGACTTGTAACCTCGTGAGGTTGTCGTTTCGGTCCTGACGGATTCAAGCGTCAACATCTTTGGCGACCATACTAAGGAACCAACTGAAAATTTGAAATATGGTTTAGCATTTTTGAAAATGCATGAGTTTGCCTCAGGATGATCAACCCCAGTTAGAAATTGGATTGAATAATCAACGAAATTTTTTGCATCAGCTATATAATCTTGTAATAACAATAACCGAGACTAGTGAAGAATTGGAAATATCTTGGCAGACATTGTTCCAAGAAGAAGAAAGAGAAATCCTCTGAAGACAGAGAAGAGAGGAAAGACAAGACTGAAGAAACGAAAGACAAGCTTGAAGAGCACAAGAACAAGGCTGGAATTGAAGTTGAACAAATACAAGCAACAAGAAATTGCATATTCTAGGAAGCGAAAAAAACATATTCCTGAAATACCTCTAGAGATAACATCAAGGATGGAAACTAGGGAAGAGTGTTCCAAGGGCTTACATAAGGAAGGAGTGGAATGAACTATTGGTTTTTTTTCAAAGGTATATAACCTATGAGGGAAGGTATAACTCAACTTCCCTGTATCACATTAGATTATTGGAACATTTCACAGGTACTCAACCACTCAATATGCCCTATTTTCTTTGGCAAAGCCTCGTAAAAATGTCTAAGAAGGTCAAATCCAAACATGCTAAGTGTTGAAACAGAACTAAAATTTTGTTTTTTTGAACAACTTTTAGTATCCTGGAGTCTATGCATTATTAAATTTTTCCA
>JASDQU011401782.1:57021-68573 GCA_032191745.1 Picea mariana
ATGATTTGATATTGTTGAAGTGTATTAAGCTGGAATCAAAGTGTTGAAGAAAATAAAAGAATTAATCCGCATAAAAAATCAAGCTCATAATTTAACAGGGATCACGTTTGCACTTCCATTGTTATGTGTCTTGCAAACATTACCCAGACTTCCGTGATATACAAATTGCCCTCTTAACTGTCCCATCATGCCCTCTTCTGTGTTATGCGTTTTTCACTCAAAAAGTTTTGAGACATACAATTTGACCCTCGGGCCCTCAACTCCAATGGTTGTACCTTGTAACCCTATTTTGAAGCCCGCCCTACCGCTTTTGATAATTAGACACTCCTTAATTGCCATTTCCCGTTCCCTTCCTCGTGACCTTCGTACCTCTTTCTTAATATACAATTAGTAACCTTTCATGCTAACAACTCACCATGTAGGAACCGCCAATATTTTCATTAATGAGTGAAATGCTCGAGGAGATCTCCCATTAATATGCATTAAACGAAGATCTATGGAGAGTTATATCATCCCTTCCGATTCTTCATCTCAAACACGGGTCGTCACGTTGGCCCGTTCATGAAATATCCAATCCTTGATTGCTCATTGTTGTACCCGCCATGTTCATACTTCTATGTATGCAATTAATAGTCTTTAATGCTAACAATGCATCACACAACAACCGTCCAAATTGTGATTAATGAGCGAAATTCTCGAGGAGATCTCCCATTCATACACATTGGACCAAGATTTGCGCAGGATTATATTATCCCTTCCCACTCTTCATTTCAAACATCGTTTGGAGCAAATAAATATTCTCGTAAACTTATGGCAGTAGCTCGACAACAGTTCTGTGGATATACAATGAATATCTTCAAACATGAGGACTGGAACTTCTAGTGGTCCAAGCCATACTCTTACTATTCATCCTGTTTTGCCTAGAACAAAGTGATTTGAACCTTTGGAATCACTCGTGCTGGCTGCGTCCCTGAGGTTTTTGACTGTAAGGAGGTGGTCTCTTGGTGTGCCAAAAAATATATTTCAAGACAAAGCATTATTCCACTCCATGACCATTCTCTTGTTTCTTTGTCACCTTAGGTATTCCGCAAGATGTTAAGATTGACAGAGCCAACATTGACCTTCAGAGGACAAGACTGCAAACAGTTCCTAGAAAAACATGATAACGGGCTGGAACTCTTACCCAAGCTCCTCGAAGACCCGACAACAGTTCCTTAAGATATCACAAATTTGCAGGTCAGTTCCTTTAGAAATCCATTCTGGGAAATTGCTTGGCTGTTTACAAGAATAACGGGACATGAATCCACAACAAGCATTTCCCATATAGTTATTTATATTTTGAACTTCACAATCAATGAAGAATTCATTTTCGATTGGGGAAAGATAATTTCCTTTGAAATCTGTTCCCAACTATCACGATTCAAAGAATCGAATAAATTTTATATTTCATCCTACTTGATTTTCACAATAGTGCATTATTGTCCATTTCCAAAACTGTCTATGTCCAAGAAAATAAACTATGAATTTGACCCAATAACATTCTGGTACCAGGCCTTGTGGAGGCACAAGGCCTCCCATTGTTTTTATTAGGTTTTTAATGGCTTTGTCTCAATTTTCAAAGATTTATTGTTAGGAAAGGATGCTCCTTGGATGTCTGTCTAGGTAACCAAGTTTTTGGACAGGAAGGGGACACTTGAACAAAAAGAAAGTAACATTGTAATAATGATCTTTGGCTCCAAGAAAAACCCTTCTTTCCTTCCATGCCACATCAGAGACAAGATGTTTGTTACAGAAATAGCAAGGCAATGCAACCACTGGTTGCATTTTTTCCATGACAAGAGAAAAAAAACAGTTCATTCCTCTGCCCTGGAAATTCAGGGACTTCGTGTGCAGAAACGTCGACAAGATTGACGAATTCGTAGGCCATTTCAAGAACCTGAACCTAAAATATGTTGAAAGGCTAAAAGGGTTTGACCCTAATGGGATTTTTCAAGAACATTTACTATTAGTTGGCTTTAGCAGCTCTTTTATCCATAGACGCTTGACCGAAGACAGAGACAGTGATGATAACACTCTTACTTCTGATGATTGCGAGGTAGAGACATTGCAAAGAACAACTGAATTGTACAAACAACAGGGAAAATGATCTAGTGAGAAGAGTGGCTAGTCCTCGTCCAACACTCCCAAGAGCACGACATCAAGGCGCATCGCTTCAATCGCCCACCCCAGTAAGAAAGCAACCCAGAAATATTCAACCGGAGGAGGAGATAAGAACCCTCCTCACGGAAAAATTGATAGTTCTCACAAGCTTCCCCTGATGAAGAAGAGAAGAACCCGAAATTGAAAGTGAGAACATGCAACTTGAAACTTATGTGGATGCCCTATTGCATAAAGTTGACTCACACGTGAATGCGATGCACCATAGTTCCACAATGGAAATAGTCGAGAACCACATTTTTTATGAAGATGAATCCTTCATATTCTAGAGCATTGTTTTGACAACCAATCTAAAAATTTAAACATTGAAAAGAGAGATGTAATAAATAAGAAAGGCAAATCTGGTACATAGATTAAATTTAGGAAAATGTTGTCATCCCAAATCTCCCGATTTCACCGCATAACGGGTGATGCTCTTGATTATTCCATTGGAGCAATTGAAGTGGAGAATGCTAGAATGAACGACCGAGTCAAAGAATTTGAGGAGGCTTTCATTGCTACTCCAACGTTTCCCAGTCCTTTAGCAAAAACCGTGCCTGCTACCCCTGYAGTCAAGTTAAAAGGATCCTCCAACCTCCTCACATCCTGTAGAGCCTTTTTAGAGAAGAACATCAACAAAATAATGCAGCTAATTACTGAAGCCTGGGAAACATAACAAAATATAGCTTCCTTTTGAAAGAGGGCAAATGATTTGCATGAGCATTTGCAGACGAATTTAAAAAATGAAGAACGTTTCTATGAATAGATGGTGACCCCTTTTGCCAACCATGCCATCGACAACTCGGATCTGAAAAGAATACAAGAGGATCTCCCCCCCCAAAAACGGATTAAACAATTAAAATCATGTTGGCAAAAGAAAGTTAAGAACCTGCAGCTCATTGTCGAATCACATGAAGAAGCCATATCAAAGAAAGAAGAATTATTTAGAAACCTGAACCAAATAGACTTAGCCGGAAGTACCAACGAGGTTCAAGACCCAAACTTAATCCTCAACTCCTTGTCCTTGACCAAACAAGCCTTCGATGAACAACTTGATATTTTAAAGGGGTTGTCTTTAAATTTTTTTTACGACATCCTTGAATATGGTGAAGATGAGATCGAGAACTGGCTAGTGGACTATTCAACACACAATGAAGAAATTGAACAGGCTCTGCATAGTATTTTTGTGGATATAATAAAATTAGAAAATGAGCTTTTCAACATAGAAATCCACGATGAAATCAACGTGGCCCCCATGAGAAGCTACATTGAAGAATGGTTCCAACGGAGAATGGACAAGCTCATCGACGAAGGGAAAAAACCGGTTGGAACGATTCCAATGGCTGTCGATGACAGAAAAAAAAAATGCATCAGCTTCATAGTAAGTCTATATTGATTACATCTTGTTTTCTTTATCAATCCAGTTAGTCTACCTCTTTAAATAGAAATCTCTAACCAAAGACTCATAACTTCCAATTTCTTCTTTTCAGGTCTTCCTCTCTACCATCGCACACTTCTTCTTCTACAGTCCTATTTCTTGTACTTATTTCTTTTATGGTCCGTGGGAGCCCCAATTCCAGTCTATATGACAAACGTATTTAAATTTCCAGAAATATGGAGCAGATTTTAGAAATATGTAACATACATTATTAATTTTTGATAAATTTTAAAGAAAACTATTTCGTGAATGCTAATTTTTTTTCCTTCAACTATGTTGGATGTCAGGAAATTGTGTTTATTATATTTGAATGTTTAATGTGTGTGGTCCCTGGTCCTTTTTCTAGGAACATTTATTGCAAGGCATTATTAATTTTTGATAAATTTCAAAGAAAACTAATTYGGTAATGCTAATTTTTTTTTCCTTCAACTATGCTGGATGTCAGGAAATTGTGTAATTCCTGGTCCTTTTTTCCAGGAACCTTTACTGCAAGTCATTGAGATAGAAATTTTCTGAGTCCCATGTTTGAACTATACACACCCTAGGAAGAAACTGCCTCTTTCGCATATTAACCTTGGGGGTCATCTACCAGCCCAATGTCTTGTGACTGGCCTGTGATACACTACCACAAGTCATCCTCTCATCCTCTTCATGGATACCACCTATACTTCAAGTTGCTTCCCACATGTCTCTGCTCAGTCCCGCTGTAGCAACCTGGCAGGGACTACGCTGCCATGCAACACTTGTTAATAATGCAATAGGAACAATTAAATCACCTTTTTGTTAGCACACATTTAAATGACAAATGGAACATGATGGTAACATATGGACAAATGACCAAAATGGTTTTGCAATAAATTTATCTCAAAGAAAATGAGTAACTAAAGTTAAGAGGTTGGACTTTAGATTGTTTTGGGTGAAGATTTGCCGCCCCAATGAATTCATCATACTAATGAAGATGATGATTTACATCAACTTGACCTTTCGATCTTGCTAGTAATTTCATTATTGATGGTTTTTTCCTGGCAAAGGCCAACTTCAAGACTAGTTTTGAATACAATATGATATAGGTGCTTTTCAAGCATGTAGGGTTGGGGTAAGATGAGTGGGGACATGTATTTGAAAAATAAGCTATGGAATATAATATATGTTCCTTCTCACTATATTTGATGCTTGAAAGCATCTCCTTTTGAAGATGGCAATGTGTATCTCATTATTCATGCCCACAGATTCATTGGTTTCGCCTGGAACGGGTGGTTGTTTTCAACTCAAACAGATGGTGTTAGGCTAATTAAATCATTTTCATATATGTGTGATGCAACAACAAGCATATTCTAGACATGTACATGCATGCGTTTGCCAAGTGTTTTTTCTAGTCTGGGCCCATAGTTCTGCTATCACCCCCAGGTTGGTGATTTGCTTCATCTACGTTAACTAGGAGTGAAATAACAATCAATTGGTAAAATCAATGCGCAAGCTTGGGCATTGTAGCAAAGCTATCCAAGAAAAGTATATAGAATAACAAGCACAAAAACTAATTAATAAACATAAAAAAGGTTTCATCCTACACTCTACAATATTATGCAGAGACATTTCATTTTAGGTGTAGAGACTAGAGTAGAAAAGCTAAATACATAAGTGATCGTGGATGACACTTTTGAATTTTTAATGCTTAGCTCAAGGACATGTAGTTTCTTTCAATTTAGCATGAACTTGAACCATAAAAAATGCAAAAATACAATATACAACAACTATAGTAACCAAGATCACAAGAAGAATCACCATGCACAAGAATGCAAGAAGTTATCCTGGGAAAACCCTTCTCAATCAAGGGGAAAACCCAACAATCCTTTGCTATAGAGTCAAGAGAAGATCACTCTTTCACCACAAACCCTAGTGTACACAAGAGGGTTCTCTATGACCAAGAAAGATTGTGCCTAAGAGAAGTGCACACTTCATCCCTATAAATAGACGTTGAGAGAATGAGACAATGAAGAGTAAGTGATCCACAATGGCGATCAACTCTTATTTATACATGACCTAGCACATCAAATAGATGTGTATATTGGAACAATAGGGATGAATTATATAAATCAATAATATAATTAATCTTTACACAATATTAATTATCTTTACATGGTGGGTCTGACTTGTACCCTTCACAATACAAAATTAGGGTTACACAATAAATATTACTCTTAGAGAATATAACAAGGATCTCTCACGTCCTCTAGTGCCCAGCCACTAGGGACATGTCCACCCGTGTTCAACCATAGGGACGTCACTCTCAACAGATCAACTCAACTAAGACCATATGAGTACTATCTGGAGAGCCATCTCAAGTTGACTCAACTAAGTCCATAGGAGTCCCACAAGAGGCCATCTCAAGTCATCTCAACTCAGTCCAGAGGAGCACAACAAGAGACCACACACGTTATCTCAACTCAGTCCAAAGGAGTATGAATCATCCATCACATGGGAATTCTCACAGATCGTCTCAACTAAGTCCAACGGAGAATGACCTGGAGAATGTCTCATGAAGTTGCAATAATCAACACTCCCTCTCATCTAGGGAGGCATTTTGCACCAAGCCAAGTCTCTCACGGAAGTAATTGAACTTTGTCTTGGCAAGCGATTTGGTGAAGACATTTGCAACTTGCTCGTGTGTAGAGAGGTACTGCACATTTATTGATTTCCTCTACACCATATCTATGATGTAATGGTATTTGATCTCAATGTGTTTCGATTTATCGTGAAACACAGGATTCTTTGAGAGCTTCAAACAACTCTGGTTATCACAATGGATAATGGTGGAATCCATCTCATGTCCAAATAAGTCTGCAAGGAGCTTGCAAAGCCACACTGCTTCACAGACTGCCACACATAATGCAATGTACTATACTTCTGCGCTACTCAAAGCCACAGAAGTATGCTTCATGCAGCACCAGGAAACCATGGAAGATCCCAAAGTAAAAAAACAACCATAGGTGCTCTTTCAGTCCACTACGCTCCCTGCCTAATCTGCATTAGCATATCCTTGCAATCTCATGTCTACACCAAAGGCATATCTCATGCCATAACCAACTATGGATCGTAAATATCTCAACACATGCTTCACTGCTATCCAGTGTGTTTGTCTCCGCTGACTCAAAAACTGAATGAGTACACTCACTGCATAGCATATATTAGGTCTGGTGTTAACCAGATACATCAATGATCCAATTAACTGTCTGTAAAGATGTGGATCAATCTCGCCTGAATCAGAAGAAGCCTTGTTCTTTTTCTTCAAATTCATCACCATCGGTGTAGGCATGGACTTGTAGTCTGTCATCCCAAATTTCTTCAATATCTCCACTGTGTATTTTTCTTGACTTAGAAAAATATCATCGGTCCTCTGCCATACTTCTATTCCCAAGAAGTAGTGCATCATAGCAAGGTCCTTCATCTCGAATTTAGAAGCCAATGCATGCTTGCATTCAACAATAAGGATTTCTGAACTGGTGAGGAATAAGTCATCAACATATAGGACCAAAATCAGGCACTCGTCACCAACAATGTTGTAGTATAGGTTGGGATAAAAAACACTCTTGTTGAAGCCCAAACTCATCAAGTATCCATCAATATTCTCATACCAAGCACAAGGTGCCTGCTTTAGTCCATACATGGCTTTCTTTAACCTGCACACATGAGACTCCTTCTCACGTATCACGAATCCATTTGGTTGCTCGATGTAAAATTCTTCCTCAATTTTTCCATTGAGAAAGGTTGTCTTCAAATCCATATGATGTAGTCTCCAACCCATAGATGCGGTAAGGGAAATAATCGCACGGATGGAAGTGTATCGAGAAACAGGAGAAAATGTCTCCTCATAATCTATTCCCTCCACCTCAGAGAATCCTCTAGCCACAAATCTCGCTTTGTACTTCTCGACACTTCCATCAGCTGCATGTTTGATCTTATAGATCCACTTGGAAGTCACTACATACTTCCCTTTCGGTCTCAGAACAATATCCCACACATCATTCTTCATGATGGATTGATACTCTTCGGTCATGGCATCTTTCCAAGCCTACTGACCTACTTCTTCTCCATGACAAGAAGGCTCAATATCAATGATGTGGCTCATAGCTAAAATATAGCTCAAAAATATATGTGGTCTCTTTCTCTCTCGGAATGTACCACGAGGAGTTGCATGTACCTCTGCCTCTTGCAGAGTTTGTCGAGCCCATGCATGCCTCTTCTAACCTACTGCAATGTCTCTAGGAATATCAACTGGAGCTACGGGATCAACTGGATCAATAACTGTCTCCCTCTGAACTGTTGAAGAGGGAGAAGGTATTATATTCACACTGTTAATCTCCATCTGAGATTCTCTGGATCTTTGAAAGACTATCTCTTCCTCAAAGGTGACGTCTTTGCTAACCTCTATTTTTCTCTGATCAGGGATGTAGATCTGGTATGCCTTTGAAGATTCACTGTACCCCACAAATGTACCCTTTTTGTCTGAAGGGTCTAGATTGGTCCTCTTTTCCTTGGATACATGAATGTATATGGGACACCCAAATATCCTGAAGTGTCCAACCTCAGGCTTCACTCCGGTGAAAGCTTCTTTGAGAGTCATGTTCTTCAGAATCTTATGAGTACTCTTGTTTTGAACGTACACAATTGTCATGGATGCCTCTGCCCACAGAATCATAAGTAAATTTTGATCATGGATAATCGCTTTGGTTTCCTCGACAATGGATTTGTTCTTCCTCTCTACAAACCCATTCTGTTGAGGGTGATAAGGAACAGTGTACTCCCTCTTGATCCCTATCTCAATACAGAAATCACTGAAATCCCTGGAGGTGTACTCTCCTCCATTATCTAATCTCAACACCTTCATCTTCCTCCCGGTCAGGTTCTCAATCTGAGCTCTAAACTCTTGAAATCTTGCAAGGACTCCATCCTTGGTCTTCAAGAAGTAAATCCACGTCTTCTGAGAGTGATCATAGATGAAGAGCACATAGTAAAAATACCCGTTCAAGGAAGCAACGATCATCGGTCCACAAACATCTGTATGTAACAAGTCCAAGATCCCCTTGGATCGATTGTCACTGCTCGAAAAGGACCCCTTGACATTATTGGCAAGAACACAACTTCTGCAAACACCATCATGCTCAATATGTATCTTTGGAAGACCTGTTACCATCTTCCCCAAAGCAGGAAGGGATCTATAATGTAAATGAGAAAGTATCCTATGCCATAGCTCACTCAAGCTGATAGTATCATGTAACAGGGTCTGGACTGGTCAGACAATCAATCTGTATAAACTATTTTCTCGAACACCAATCACCCGGGCATAATTCATGTGTGAGTTCTTGTGCCATGCAAGAAATTTTCCTTCAGAGAAAGTAACCTTGTAGCCTTTATCCTCTAAGGCAGAAGTAGAGACAAGGTTCCTTTTCATCCTAGGTACATATAGTACCTCACTTAATTATAGTGGTACGTCAGAATCTAGTTGGAAAGTAGAAGATCCAACTCCTTTCACAATATATCTGACATTATCACCAAGTACAACATGCAGACGAGACTCTTTCTCTACAATATTTGTAAGATGTTATCTATATCTAGTCATGTGTCTGGAAGCACCACTGTCAATCAACCAAATATCATTATCAGTAGGAACCATACATGAGAGTGCTGATATGAAGAAGAGTGCTTCATCTCTCTAATGTGGTTCTAGATCAACATCGACAGTGGATGCATGTTGTCCTCCTTTTTTCCTGGTAGGACAATTTCTTGTAATGTGTCCATACTTGTCACATCTGAAACATTGAATCTTTGAAATGCCTTTTCTATGTTCATGACCTGAAGCTGCTAAAGTTTTCTTGTCTTTGAATGCTTTGCTGAAAGTTCTTATATTTCTTTTACCTCTCTTTGCATGAGAAGCAAGGGCTTGATTGTCATCATCATGTAAGTCTTGCACTCCTTTGGCTATGAGTCTGGTTTCCTCCCGAGTGCAGTCTGTCCATAGACGATCAAACTCAGGTAAATTTGCTCTTCCACTGATATTTTGAAGGAATGGTTCCCAATGTCTTGGAAGAGAATTAAGAGTAATCATGACAACTTCTTTGTCTGTTATGGTTTCTCCAATGGCACCTAGCTAATCTCCGATCTCTGAAATATTCATGAATAAGGTAGCAATGGTGTCAGCTTTCGTCATCTTGACATTTTGAAGTTGGTGTTTCAATGTAAGAGCTCTATTTGTGTTGTTACTCTCAAACATCTTCTTCAATGCATAACACATTTCATAAGTTGTCTTCAGGGAAGAGATGCGAGGTAGTAGATGATCTCTTATTGAATAGATGATTAGCTTCCTGGCTTTGACATCGTCTGCCTTCCATTCATCCTTCTCTTCATCGGTTGTTATTGTTGGTAGAGTATTTTCTATCAATCTCAATAGGTCATCGTCTTCCAGAGTGATGTGTAATCTTGGCTTCTAGGAGCTGAAGTTGCTTGTTCCATCAAGCCTATCTTCCACCAAAGTTATGTTCCTCATGGCTTGCAAATTCTTCACAAACCCTAACGACTAGGCTAGAAACCCTAGCGTTTTTCAAGAGGAAGTCTCTAGGAGGTTCGTTGAACTTATGACTTCCAACAAGAAACCCTAGAGAGTCAAAGGAACCTCAACAAGTTGCAGAAATACTCCAACGCTCTGTAGAAACCCTAGAAACCCTAGGGACGAAAATCAAAACTCCTTCAATTTTTGATCTGAGAGTTGCAGGAGGTGCACTGAACTAGCCCGTACCTGCCTATGCAAAAATTAGGCCCAACGTTCAAGGGGAAAGTGATAAAACTAGCTTGACAAGGAAAATGGAGGTGCCCATTTTTACAGTTGCAGCAAGAAGGTGACAACTAACTTGGAATATCTTGTGCAATGGCTCTTCAGTAACTCTGCTCTGATACCATGTTGAATTTTTAATGCTTATCTCAAGAACATGTAGTTTCTTTCAATTTATCATGAACTTGAACCATAAACAATGCAACAATATAATATACAACAATTGCAGTAACCAAGATCATAAGAAGAATGGCCATGCACAAGAACACAATAAGTTATCCTAGGAAAACCCTTCTCAATCAAGGGCAAAACCCAACAATCCTTTGCTATAGTGTCAAGAGAAGATCAACCTTTCACCACAAACCCTAGTGCATGTAAGAGGGTGCTCTATGACCAAGATTGATTGTGCCTAAGAGAAGTGCACACTTCATCCCTACAAGTAGGCGTTGAGAGAATGAGACAAGGAAGAGCAAGTGATCCACAATGGGGATCAACTCTTATTTATACATGACCTAGCTCATCAAATGGATGTGTCTATTGGCACAATAGGGCCGACTTCTATAACTCAATAATATAATTAATCTTTACACAATATTAATTATCTTTACATGGTGGGGCCGACTTGTACCCTTCACAATACAAAATTAGGGTTACATAATAAATCTTACTCTTAGACAATATAGCAAGGATCTCTCACATTCTCTAGTGCTTAGCCACTAGGGACACGTCCACCTGTGCTCAGCCATAGGGACGTCACTCTCAACAGATCAACTCAACTAAGACTATATGAGTACTATCTGGAGAGCCATCTCAAGTCGACTCAACTAAGTCCATAGGAGTCCGACATGAGACCATCTCAAGTCATCTCAACTCAGTCTAGAGGAGCACGACAAGAGACCACACATGTCATCTCAACTCAGTCCAGAGGAGTATGACTCACCCATCACATGGGCGTTCTCACATATCGTCTCAACTCAGTCCAGAGGAGAATGACCTGGAGAATGTCTCATGAAGCTGCAATCATCAACAACCACCAATGTCAAAAGAAAGATTTCAAGAAGAAGTCTTTCTCTCATCCCAGACAAATATACTAGC
>JASDQU011401782.1:99688-128219 GCA_032191745.1 Picea mariana
GTCATTTTCCTAGCTCCAGGTAAAAGATGTCTGCAAGCACTAAGATTGTTGATAAGATGGAAGGTGTGGAAAACTTATGTGCCTGGAATTATAGGATTGGACTCATTCTTGAAGAGAATGACCTAGCAAAATTCATCAAAGGAGAAATTCCGGAACCCGACAATGCTGCAGAAGAAGCCGAGCATCAAAAGGACACAATCAGGGCCAAAAGAGTCATTGCAGATTCAATCAAAGACCACTTGATTCCTTATGTGTCATCTAATAAGACTCCAAAATAAATGTTTGATGCCCTGAACAAACTGTATGAAGGAAAGAACATAAACCAGAAGATGAATCTAAGAACTCAATTGAAGAATACAAGGATGCAGAAAGGAGAAACAATTCAGGAATATTTCTCCAGAATCTCAGAATTCAAAGAACAGTTAGAAGCGATTGGAGATACCATAAATGAAGATGAATTCATAATGATGAATTCATATGAATTCATAAATGAATATGAATTCATAATGAGATGCCAGTCTAGTATCTTGCTTCCAACCTGATGGTTGTGATGTAAAGCAAGACGATGTGATGAGACTAGTACTGTGCTTCCAGCTTGATAGTTGTGACGTAAAGCCAGTCTAGTATCTTGCTTCCAGCTTAAGTGTTGTGGTATAAAGCAAGACATTGAGATGAGACTAGTACTGTGCTTCCATCTTGAGAAGCTGTGACGTAAAGCCAGTCTAGTATTTTGCTTCCATCTTGATTGCTATGACATAACGCAAGATGAGTACTGAGCTTCTAGATTGACAGCTGTGATGTAAAGTCAGTCCTGTATTACGATGAGCCAGCCTCGTGCTGTGATGATGATGATGTATTAGTTTTATACTAATACATATTGATGCAGATGATGATTGCATTCCTTTGAGAATGATGATGCTACCGATGAAGAAAACTTTCAATGATTTATATATATGATAGTCAATTTTCCAAGATGATATTGATGATGATGTCCTCTCACCCACTTGATGCTGTTGATGATGTTGTCCTCTCTCTCTCGCCTGATGCTGTTGAATAATACCCTTCTTGTTAAGGGGGAGTGTTGAAATAATGTAACTACAAAGTGTATTCTTATTATTATTTGATATATTATTCATTGGATCAATCCCCATTGTGGATTGATCATGTCGGCTATTGTAAAAGGACCAAATCCCCTTTTGCGGATTGGTCATAATGTAATTGTAATAGGCAAAAGAAGAAGTTGGACCCAAAATATATTTAAGAGGCCCCACAATATAATAAAGGTGGTTATAACCACCCAGTTTGAGAAGTCAGCCCTGCCAGTGAAGAGACACTTCACACATGGCAGATTTGTATAAATAAGGAGGCTAGCGCCTTACTTAGACACACACCTTACTTGCTCATTAAGAGACAAGTTTCATAATTGCAGTTGGAGAAGAGAGAGAGAGAGAGAGTGGCACATATTTGGGAGAGGATCTTTTGTATTAGCTTGAGTTATCTCTTGGCATTGTATTGGCTATCTATAATAAGGAAGTTTTGTTGGGTTTTCTTCCCCTAGAGGGTTTCTCAGGATAAATGTTGTGTCTCTCGTGATTGTGTATTTCTCAATGATCTTGTGTTATGCTATTGTTATCTATTGAAATGCAAAGAACTATAATAATGGCTTAAAAATTAACAATTACCCCACACCCTTCATCGACCAAATCATTGATAATTGTGTTGGCAATGTTATTTTATCTTTCATGGATGGATTCTTAGGATACAACCAGATTGAAATTATCCTCACTGATCAACATAAGACAACCTTCATCTGCCTGTGGGGAACTTTCGCCTATCGGAAACTACCATTTGGTCTAAAAAATGGCGGTGATACCTTCCAATAGGCCATGTCATATGCTTTCCACGATATCAAACATATTGCGGAACCTTACCTCAATGATTTACCTTCCCATTCATACAGTCGATCAGACCATATTAGTCATCCATGTGTTATTTTTCTTCGATGTCGGTTCTATCGTATTTGTTTGAACCCACACAAGTGCATATTTGTTGTCGAATCAGGTCGACTCCTTGGTTTCGTTGTCTCTAAAGACGGGATTAGGGTGGATCCCTTAAAGATTAAAGCTATCCTTGCTTTACCTCGACCTAATAATTTGACCCACCTACAAAGTTTGCAGGGGAAAGCAAACTTTATTTGCCGTTTTATATGTAACTACGCTGAGATTACAAAAGGGTTTATGTGATTGTTGCAGAAAGACACTCCTTTCATCTGGGATGACACTGCTTTATGATATTTTGATGCTCTTAAGCACGCATTTACCAATACATCTCAGTTGCATCCTCTGAATTATGCATAGTACTACATCCTGTACTTAGCAACCTCTACTTCCACTATTGCTATGATGTTAGTTCAAGAGGACCCTAACGGTGAAGAACATGTTATATACTATCTGAGAAAAAGTCTATCCGGTCCCAAGCTTCGATATTTGCATGTTGAAAAGTTGGCTTTGGAATCCATCATTGCTATCCAAAGATTTCTCCATTACATCTTGTTACACACTATCATGGTTATTGCGGACTCAAACCCCATGTATCATATTCTGACACGTCAAGTACTTGGGGGAAAATATTCCAAATGGATCGTCATCCTTCAGGAATTCGATCTCGAGTTTGCCAAGTCCAAAGCTAAAAAATCCTTGGTGTTTGCAGAACTTATCTGTGATTTTCCCCATGCTGATGAAGATACTGAGCCCAAAGATTATCTCCTCAATGAATCTCTGTTCCTCATTAGCACGTTCGATCCTTGGAATGGAGACATCCTTCTTTATCTTCAAACCCAATGTTTTCAACCCTATATCTCTCGTGAATAACACCGTCATATTCGTCACCATTCTAGATGTTACCTTATCATCGATGACACTTTGTATTGCCGCGGTATTGATACTATCCTACGACATTGTTTAAATCATGAAGAGGCCTCACGTGTCCTTAATGACTGTCACCTTGGAGCATGTGGTGGTCACCTTTCTGAGATGGAAACAACTTAGAAAAATTTATGTGCCGGTTACTTTTGGCCCTCTATTTTCAAAGATTGTATTGAGGCTGTCAAAAAATACCCACCCTGCCAAGTTTTTCATAAGAAGGCACACATCCACCCCACTCCGCTGCATCCCGTTGTCTCCATCCGCCCATTTTCAAAATGGGGCATTGATTTTATGTAGTGTATTCCTACCTCAACCAGGGGGCACGATCATATCATCATTGCCGTTGATTACTTCACAAAATGGGCTGAGGCTATGCCTACTTTTTTGAACGATGGTCGTAACACAACTCTTTTTATCTTCAACGACATCATCACTCGCTTTGGTGTTCCACAAGCCATTGTCACTGATTACGATTCACACTTTTAGAACCAGATGATGAGTGAGTTACATGCCAAGTTGGGTTTTCTCCATGAGAATTCATCCCCTTACTATCATCAAGAAAATAGACAGGTTGAATTTATCAACAAGGTCCTTAAAATCATGATTCAACGCATGGTGGGGGCAAACAAAACATCTTGGCATCTACAACTTTTCTCCTCTCTCTGGGCTTACCGCACCTCAGTGAAAATTGCTACTAGATTCACTCCTTCCCAGTTAGTATATGGCATCAAAGCAATATTACCAATCGAGTGTGAAATTCCTTCGTTAAAACTCAAAGTAGAACTCTTGCCTTACAGTTCTGCTGAAGAAGAATGTTTCCGATATCTAACTAGGTTGGATGAAACACGTCGTGATACCGCTCTTGTTAACGAGACGTATCAAAAAAAAATGAAGAGTCAATATGACAAATCTGTCCATCCTCGTACTTTCGAAGAAGGAGACCTAGTCCTTGTTTATGACCAGGCTCATGATAAGTTAGGGACATGCAATTTAGAATGCCTGTGGCATGGTCCTTACATTGTGAAATGTGTACTATGTAGAGGTGCCTACGAGCTAGTTGACTACGATGGAGTCTCTCTTGGTGAAACCCAGAATGGGATTTACCTTAAAAAGTACTATGCATAGAACATCTAGCATGCGTGCTTTGTACACTATTGTACTTTAGTTTTGGGTGTGTCTTTTTCTCTTGTGTGTACGAGTTTTGTCTCAGCCGCTTATAATTTGTCTTGTGATTGTGTGTGCAGATGAAATCTTCATTTCCTATCTTTGTCAGGTTTGTGAATGGCGCTAGTCGACACACCCAGAATATTGCTTTTGCATCTTGCGTCATTTACCACTCTGACGAGTTAGTGAGTTCAGGAGTTGTTTTCCTAGGATCGACAACTAATAACATGGCAGAATATCACTCTTTCATTGGAATTTGAACCGAGGCCTCCTCCCTAGGTATATCTTGCATGATCATTAACATAGACTCTCAAATCGTCATTTGTCAGCTTAATCGGGTCTACGCCATTCAAAATCCTATCTTATTGCATCTCCACTTACGAGTTCGTCTTCTTGAAAGAATGTTTGAATTTATAGAATATAGACACATACCAAGAAGACTTAACATAACTTTGGATTTGGTAGAAAATTATATTATGGATCGGTATCTTGCACATCAATGAATTTTTATAAAGAAAATAAATCATATAAAACACATCACATGTAAAATAAACACATCACACAAAGAATATTTGCAAACATCATCGGCTCCACAAAAACTCAGATATCTGTATATATATACTGCGTGATAGAAAATGTTTGGTTACATAAAAAATGTACATAGAAGGGAAAACTTTGGGCCCTCATGCCCATGACATCATCATAGAGACTACACAAAACATCAGGAGGATCCTAATCCTCCCACACTAACTTGTGCTCTGAGTAGCACACTACTGCACGGGCTGCTCGTCTAAGCAGGTAGTTCAGACTCTCGAGAACTCCCACTGTATGTCTCTATAAATTCAAGGGTACATCTCACGTCCTAAGAGGAGGGACACCCATCGTAAGACCACAAAGGTTTCTCTCAACCTCCCGGAGACCCCCTACTACTACCTCACGCTCCACAACTATCTGTGCATCTCCACGACGTCCCAGTGTCGGCATCTCTGTCAGACATGTTGCTTCTCTATCTGCATGGTGAAACAATACATCTGTTAAAAACCCCTCTAAGTACACATAAAAATAATATAATCTTTAAAATAAAATAAAAAACACTTGACAAGGTATTTGGTTTCATACCTGACGCATCCCATTCCGTTCCATCTGGAAGAATCAGGTCCATACTATCCTGAAAATATACTTCGGTGTATGGAAAGTCCTCAATGACAATCAATTGATGTCTTATCCAAGAAAAGAAGTCAGCTGCAAATTTGAATTTTGAGTCGGTTCCCAACCTTGGGGAGAAACTCGTCCAATGCTCCATGTGTGGTTCACCTACCATTCGTACCGCTAGTGCGATCTGTGGTTGCATCTATGGAATTTGATCTAAGAAGAACGAAACCAAAAAGGAACCGTACCCAAATTGCTTCTGTTTCCCCATCCTGTATCTTGTAATCCGATCCTTCACATTGTGAAGGAAAGCTGCGCTCCAATTAAACTACATTGGCTCCACACATTGTCGAGCATAGGCCATCTGGGATCTTGAAGCCAAATGTGCGCTGGTACTACCTGCCAAGTTGGTAATGGAAAATAAGATGGATCGAAGAGGTAAATCCCTAACATATTTTATCACGATTTGGCCTCCAACCAATCGCGATCCCGGAATACAATGATTTTCCACATACTCTTCGAAAGGCACTAGAACTATCCGTTGTCTGGATAAGATAATAGGGGCCCCTCTCTTTGGGGGGCCGATAAAAAAATATCTGTCCTTTAACTCGATGTTGAGAATTTGCGGCCCAATTTGGAATCCCTGTTCAGCAGTATTCCACAACCCAATCATGTACTCAAGTAAAAGGACTTATTTTTTCATCTTCCGCAGTTTAAAATATTTGATTAGGTCACAATTCCTCAATGCATCCCTCGCTTGGGGGTTTTGTAATGTGACTATGTCATTGATATCGTGATCACACTCCTTCTACTCAATCATGGCTTTTTACCAATGCAAACTGGAAGAAAAATCTATTAAGAGCCATTAATCATCTCATTATAACAATTTTTTGGGTAAATTTAGCTTAAAAATCAATTCATTTTTGCTTTCTGCGTCGACGCTCCCCTAATTGCACACACAAAGTGCTAGCTCTCCCTTGGAGTGCACACCAGAGCGCCGAAAATACGTGCAACACTCCCCTCATCCCTTTGAGGGAGTGCCGATCTTTTTCAGCGCTTAGGGCTCTCTAGGGCATAAAAAATGAAACAAAAAAATTACCTAAAATAAAATTTTAAACCGTATAAAATGACTAGAAGGTGTTAAGGACCAACCTGATCTGGACGAAAGCAGAAACAATTGACCGTAGCTCCAACACCAATGACTTCAAAATCGCTCTCCAAAGTCAATTTTACCACTGCTGGAAGTTTTTGGCACAAATGAAATGGTAAAAACATTTTTTGACTTTATTTCATTGATATAGACTTCATTTTTTGCTAACCTATAGTCTATTTTGGGTTTTAAAATTATTTTGGAGATGTTGTTAATACCCTGGAATGCAGATTTGTCATCATTTGCAGGTTTCAAAGCGGCATATTTCGATTTAACCTTGTCACACTAACGAGCATGGTCTTAGTTCATTCTCACTCTAAAAAAAACATGAGAACACAATTGAGTAGACTTTTATCTCTTTTTTGGAATCGCATGGATATACGAAAAAGGAACCCCTTAGAGTCAACTTTAAGTATTTTTCAGACTCTCTAAACATGAAAAACAACCGAGTTTGCCTTCTCTAGACTCGTTAAAAATTATGCATTGAAGGGCCCATATGGGACTGAACTCTTACTTCTTTCATTTCATTAAACAAAAGAAGAGGAACTTACTGAAGGTGAATTATATCGATCATGTGTTATCCTCCTCAAGCTCGTAAAAATAAAAAGAGGTACTCATCTATCTGGATGAGGGAAAAATTGAGGAAAGCAAGCCAAGCAGTTTTTGGAAACATCACATGTCACTCTTACAGTCATCCTTGAACATGACACATTGTCTTTACATACATTTTAACCCGCTGAACCTCTGCACTGGACCATTCCTCTGAGTTTCTTTACTCCTTTGGGTCATCCAACAAAATTCACAACATCCACTGCATCATGTTTTGGTGCATGTCGTGTTTCTTCCGTTTGTGCCCCATTGTTCAAGGGAATTATTCGCTTTGAGAGTCAACCATCACAAATTTCCATTTTCAATACCCATGTCAGTCCATTCTCATTTTGATCCACCAACTTACATCTCTGTATCAGTTTCATGTCATTGATGAGGGATACATCAAGGCCCTCCTTCGATGAGTCTATTCCTGTCGACTTCAACACATCACCTGTGAACTAGACTTAGAAACTAGTTAGTACCTTGGGACTTGCATGCCTCAATGGCAGGCCTCCTCACTTTCGACAATGGGTTTACATCATTGACCTCTGATCAGATGATTCCACGAATGTTCGACTATGATTCATCTATTCACATTCGCTGGATTATACTAGGGTACCTTGGGAGTCATTGACATCATTGGTGATTTTCCTCGCACTTGTTAACGATTTACCTGATTGACCGGTAATCAAGTTGTATCTAGCATGTTTGACATCAAAAACATCTATTCACATGCTTATATTCATGCCACATCAGGATCGGTAAGAAGACCTTGGGTTGATTATTCACTCTGATATGTACTTTACCCAGGTTGCGAAGGAGTTTCTTTTGAGAATATTGATATATATACTGTCACATAGATCCACTTTATATTGGTCCGTGGCTATGCTTTGTCATCTCGTAGATCCACTGTGTATTTCTCATGGCTACAATCAGTTCATGCAATGGAAGTATAGATCCACATTGTATCTTTAGTGGCTATACCTTTTAAATCAATATGATTATGGATCCGCAATGTATTTTATGGCGACCATACCTTGAAATTGTTTTATCACTCAAGCATAGGTATGCCTACCTTGGGTTTGAAACATGTCATAACATTTGTCTGATGGTTGTATGCAACTTCTACCAGGTTCTCCAAGTCCATACCCTTTCTTTGAAAAGTCTACAAAGTAGTTCAGTCATCAGTTTCCGTCTTCTGACCTTGCACTTTGGGGGGTAATCTGTTACACATCAAAATTACTCACTTCGATGATGTCTCATTGTCATTATTGCAAGTGTTGCAAAAATCATATTGTCATATCGCCTGTGTCACATCGCAAACAATATCATAAGAACATTTGAGATACTCTCTAATACTGGTTAAAAGAAAGAAGTATATCATTTGGCGAAGAGTACAAACTTTTACCTTGAGAAATTACCATCACAATTTTTTTTTTGGAGATCGACGCTCCCCTGCCTACTTGCAAGGAGTGCTAGTTCTCCTTTCCCTCTTAGTAGGGAGTGCTGCAATGCTCTGTCTCCCACTTTGAGGGAGCGTCGAGCTATTGAGCAAATCATGGGACAAATCCCCCTTATCTCTCAAGACAACTGAGAAATATCCGAGTGAGTTTGGCTCGAATCCAAGACCAAAGATGGATCTAAGGGGAGTTCCAAAAATAATGGAGTAATATCCTCAACTTATCCCAAGAATATCTAAGGTGGTTAGGCCTCTCAAAGCCTATATAAGGAGGCACTCTCATAGTGAGAGGGGGAGAATAATCAGTGAAAAGTATTGTCATTTTGATTGTGGATCATTCGAGGAAGGGGTTGGACAAGGAGAGCTTGGTGAGGCTGCTACATCTGCATCTACACTTTGTAAGCACCTTATTTTGTTCTCATTAATACATGTGCTTGGTCTGTTTCATTCAAGATTGTGTACGTTTGCATGAGCTTGTCTCTTTGGATGAATCTAGTTTTAAGCTAATCATGGTAAAATAGGAAGTATGTTTTGTCTTCATGGTTTATTGGATTGTAGGACTTGTTGAAAGGCTTGAGGATCAAATCTCAACTTGAACTGAGCGAGGACAAACATTGTAAAAAGGTACTCATACTCTCTTTCTCTCACTAGCGAATTTGGGTCATTTTGTGACGGCTATTTCGACGCTCTTGTGACGTTATGTCGTGGATATTGTGAGGAATCTTGTGTCTTTGAAACATCTTTTTATGGCACGTGGAAATTTTGACGAACTTGAATTAAAGTTGCAAGAGTGACGACCGTAGAGAAATTCTCACAATTGCGACAAAAAAAGAAATATCATCGCCAATACGACAATATAGGCAAACTAAGTGAAACCAACAATTCGTCTCAATTGTGACGACCATTGCGATGATAATTTTTGTTGTTCATGTAGTACATTCGTCGCAACAATTTTTATTACCGTCGCACTTGAGATGACATTGAAACCAAAAGTTCATCTCAATTGAGATGACCATTGCGACGACAATTTTTTTTGTCCATATAACAAATTCGTCGCATCAATTTTTATTGTCATTGCACTTGCGATGAAAACTATTTTCTGTTTATATACTCATTCATTGTAGGAACAACACCATTGCGACGACAATTTTCGTTGTCCATATAGAAAATTTGTCGCACTTGCGACGACAACTATTTTTTGTTTATATACTCATTCGTCGCAGGAACGACAACATTGCGATGATAATTTTCGTTTTCCATATAGCAAATCTGTCGCATCAATTTTTATTGTCATCGCACTTGCAACGACAACTTTTTTTTGTTTCTATATTGATTCGTCGCAGGAACGACACCATTTCTTTGTTTATATAGCAAGTTTGTCGCAACAATTTTATTTTCGTCGCTCTTGCGACGACAAAATTTCTTTGTTTATATAGAAAATTCGTTGCAGGTATATTAGGGTCGTCAAAATTGCGATGAAAAATATTTATTTAAAAAAAAAATTAAAAAAATATTTTAGGTGGAAATATTAATATTAATATTACCATATTAATAACTATCAATACTAAACATTGACATTATTTATTATTTATATTAATAACCTCTTTTGCATGGGGACTTGGTGTTTTTTCCAACGACCAAGCAAAAGCTCATGCACTTTGGAAAGGATTGAAAATTTCTAAAGGTTCATGTGCTCAATCGTTGGTTGTAGTGAGAGATTCAAATGCAATCATTAACCATATGGAATTAATTGTGCACTAAAATAGTCTCATTCAAGGTTACAAGGTTACATATAAAATAAATAATGCAATATAAAAGATGAAATACTCAAAGAAAATACTAAACTGAAATATGTGCTTGGGTGGTACAACAACTATTTGATAATACTTATTTCAATAGGTCAATGACAATGTATGGCTTTGATGTAAGAGTTTCACATGGTGTATTTTACAAATACAAAACACAATCCTAAGACTCTAACACAACACTAATGACCTTCACTCAAATAGTTAAATAGTAATTAGGCCTTCAAAGTGATTCAATGTATGGTGATGCAACCCACCATAGAAAGCACATGAAGGCATGAGAGGCGCTATGATTCCACTATAAGGGAAGATGAAAGGAGATGTATGGGAAAATAAATCCTCTATCTCCAAGGTCATTCTCAGAACTCATATTTTTCTACAATGTGCCTTAAATGAAGCCATATACCTTCTTTGACTTATCAACCAATCCTTGACTCTATGTAAGAGGTTGGTGGGGAAAGTATTTTCACATAATAATGGGAGCATTGGTTGAGTACAATCTTCATGCCATGGGAAGTGTAAGAGTCCTATATTCCACTAGTTATAGGTAATGACATCCATCATTTCCACCAATGATATCATTGTTTATTGACTCTAACATTATGGGAAGCACTCTAACATTAATTCTCTACATATTTCATGTTTTATTCTCCATTTACAACCCATACCAATTTGGAAATGAACCAAAATCAACATCAAGAAGAGGAAAATTGTAGACTTTGTATGAAATATAGTGGTTGTAGGTGAGCATATAGGATAGGGAAGATAACAATTCATCATTCACTATACATTATATACTCTTTATATCCTTGAGAGACAAATATAGTTCTTTTAGGAAATTATTAGAAAGAATACAATAGATCAAGCTCTTTCTATCCACACTAAAGAGAACTAGAGAGAATAATATATCTAAGTGACCATGAAGTACATAAAGTGAATATATTGCTTATGTTGTATGTTGTAGTGGAAGAGAGTTCCTTATCTATCGTGGGATGAATCGGATTCTTGTAATGCTTTGTGTTGAGAAGGTTAGGTAAGAATGTGAGTAGAAAGGTTGGGATGAGAAATATATAATCTTATTGCTTGGTTTTTACACCATGGTGGCCTCATAGCCAAGGTTAGTGGTGGTATCTACACTAGATGGTTGTGGTTCAATGGAAATTTTCTCTTACATGACCAATCTCTTGGACCAATTTTTGTTAAAAGATAAGTCTCATTTTTTTGTTTATGAATATGAAAAATTACTATTACTCCCAGTCACAAACAAATTATGTCTTATGCATGCTATGTGTCATTTTTTCCCCCCGATTTTGAATTTAAGTATACAAGGAAATGAAGGAAAATTTCATGACGCAAGAGAAGAAAATGATTTATACCTTTTCGGAAATGTGTTTTGGATCATGGAGGTGACCACCCTTCAAAACTGCATTTTTCAAATACATTAAAAGGTTAAATGAATAAATAATAGCTAAACATCTATGAGGAAATAACCATGTACAAGTGCAAAGGAAGGCTACTAGGTGGGCTTGAAACAAGAGAACTCTTAGTTCACACATACACAATACATAAGATAAGATGCCATGCAAAACTCAAGTGCACCACTATATAATGGATTTTTTGCCTTTGGAATACATTGTGCAAGAAGATTAGATATGAAGTCTACCTAATAAAATATCATCCCATGCTTGAGCACCCCATGAATAATCAAAAGCCATCTTAACCATAAGTATCTAGTGCAACGTCTACCATACAAGAGGTTCAAGAGAATTGCTAAGGCTTGAAGTTATCATAAGAATGGAGGGAGGCCATGAAGCCTAAGGAAATCGCTGGATGATATGGAGTTCACTATAGTTTAAAATTGCTTAAATATTACTAACCTACAAGGTTACATATAAAATAAATAATGCAATATAGAAGATGAAATACTCAAAGAAAATGTGTCTAAACTGAAATATGTGCTTGGGTGGTACAACAACTATTTGATAATACTTATTTCAATAGGTCAATGACAATGTATGGCTTTGATGAAAGAGTTTCACATGGTGTATTTTAAAAATACAAAACACAATCCTAAGACTCTAACACAACTCTAATTATCTCCACTCAAATAGTTAAATAGTAATTAGGCCTTCCAAGTGCTTCAATGTATGGTGATGCAACCCACCATAGAAAACACATGAAGGCATGAGAGGCACTATGATTCCACTATAGCGAAAGATGAAAGGGGACCTATGGGAAAATAAATCCTCTATCTCCAAGGTCATTCTTAGAACTGATATTTTTCTACAATGTGCCTTAAATGAAGCCATATACCTTCTTTGACTTATCAACCAATCCTTGAATCTATGTAAGAGGTTGGTGGGGAAAGTCTTTTCACATAATAATGGGAGCATGGGTTGAGTACAATCTTCATGCCATGGGAAGTGTAAGAGTCCTACATTCCGCTAGTTATAGGTAATGTCATCCATCATTTCCACCAATGATATCACTGTCATTGACTCTAAGATTGTGGGAAGCACTCTAACATTAATTCTATACATATTTCATGTTTTATTCTCCATTTCCAACCCATACCAATTTGGAAATCAACCAAAATCAACATCAAGAAGAGGAAAATTGTAGACTTTGGATGAAATATAGTGGTTGTAGGTGAGCATATAGGATAGGGAAGATAACAATTCATCATTCACTATCCATTATATACTCTTTATATCCTTGAGAGACAAATATAGTTCTTTAAGGAAATTCTTAGAAACAATACAATAGATCAAGCTCTTTCTATCCACACTAAAGAGAACTAGAGAGAATGATATATCTAAGGGACCATGAAGCACATAAAGTGAATATATTATTTATGTTGCATGTTGTAATGGAAGAGAGTTTCTTATCTATCACAAAATGAATCAGATTCTTGTAATGCTTTGTGTTGAGAAGGTGTTGTGAGTGGGAAATCCCTCTACAGACTAGCACTTAGGGTTTTATCATGTATGCGGAAAATATCTAAAGATTCCTACCTTTAACCATCATCCCAGACCTAATCCCCATTATTCTTAAGCAAATACTTAGTTAAGAAGATCAAGTGAACATACCTTATTTATGACGTTTGATATCAATCCCTCTTCACACTTGGTCACTCTTTGACTGCAACTCTCCTCCCAAGTGTGACCTGCGTTCACAAAAGACAAACAAAGAACTCCACATGCATTTGATCTATAGATTAATGGGTTAGAGATTTAATCAACATGTACGTAATAAACAATGAAAACCTCATATGGTGGGATGAGAAAAGTACTTCTTTATTATTAACTTCACTAAAGCAACTTACAATGATGAAGCCGACCACTGCTCTACGAACTTGGTCCTGGGCTCCTCTTCAACTGTCCTCCAACTTCTTTGCTCTATACTTCTCTTTGCACAAGGATGGCTAAAGGTTGGGACAAGGGGAATGCTCAATTGGGTATGGTCTCTTTACTATGATTTTCCTCTTTTCAAATGGGACCCTTACCCCTTCTTTTATAGGATAGAAGGAGCTAGGTATTTGTTCGAATGACCAGCCATGCATGGTCGAAAGGTTTAGTTAACTTGCCCAAAGCTGTGTGTTCCATCAACAACTTTCCTTTTTCCGTGATTTTGTAGGTACAGGCGGGCTGTATTGGATCAGCCAACGTGTACACGCTTGCAGTAATGGAGCAGGGCATGTGGGCCTTTATAAAGAGGGTTTTTTAACCAGAGTTGTTCAGTACTGGCTAGGTAAAGAAGGCATATGGGATGGCCTGATGTCAAGTAAGTATGTTGATGAAAATTAGGATTATAATAGATTCCCCCTAATGTGTGAGGTCAGAAGAGCATCTGATGGTCGAAATACATAACCAATTTTTATCAACGTACCAAACCGGTGAGCCCAGGGACCAAAATTTGGGAGGTGCCATCTGCAAAATAACAATTGTCTCACCGAGGTGGGAATACCCATGCTCCGAATGAAATAAAACCATGGCTACCAATCAAATACAATGTATATCCATGTCATATAAATATATAAAGTGTAGCCGCGAGCAATACACAATGGATCTACATCTCAAAATAAAAAAAGATATACATGTATAATATCCATTTTCTAGAAGCTGATAAGGCCTGATGGCTGGAGATGAGGTCTTCAGAGCTCGAGCAACAAATTCAAAATCTTAAAAACTTGGGTAGGAGTGTAATATGGGTGTACGACTTCACTACCCAGAGGTCTTCGACGACTCATTGATCATGGACTAGAGAATCTTGATGATAAGACTAAAGGCTTCATTGATTTTGAACAAAGACTAGATTGGACTTTCTGGATGGACGAGCATGAGGGCAAGAGACAAACTGCAGAGGGGCCGACTCAGGCTTGGAAAAACTTCCCTTGGACAATAGCATGAAAAATGACGAGACTCAGGCAGCATAACATTAACATAAGTTCACGAGGCAAGAGGCAACACAAACTCTCCATATGTTTGGAAGAATAACCAAATGGAGGAGGACACAACTCAATGTAGCGGGAACAACTTCCTAAGGTCATATTAAATCCCAGGGCTTGAAAAACAAGCGAAAGGATGTGCTTTATCCAAGGGCGACTCATTGTGCTGCCAATACAAAGAAAATACTTTTCCCTTCCTCTTTTTTGGGTATATTTGATTTTTTTGTCTTTTTCAATAATTTTGGAAAAAGAATAAAAGAATGCTACATTACAAAGGAGGAATCGAGTGTCAAAAACATACTAGTTCCAAGCGCATGGAACACAGGGATGCTCAGGGCAAAGGGACATATGCAAGAAAATGACACTCAGGAAAAATCCTCCAGGGGCCAAAGGTGTCAAGACATAGAGGCAAAGTGCTACAGAGCTTGCATATAAGGCATGCTTCAGATGGTTCAGTTGAGAGCAACATGGAGCCGACATTTAGACCAAAGACGTAGGTATGCAAACGTGGTTAACAAAAAACACAATGGCAACGTCCTTCAATGTAACTTTAACGAGCCCAGAGAAGGTAAGCTCGACGATTTTTCATATTCAGAGAGTCTGAAAAAACGTAAAAGGAGACTCCGCTGGGGTACCTTTTTCGAAGATAGTCTAGTCGGCTCGAAAAAGGGGTAAACTAGCACCGACCAAACGTCTATTTAAAACCATTTTAACAAGTGTGGTAGAGACAGGATCACTTGGAAATTTTTTCATTTTTAAGGAGTCTGAAAAAATCTTAACTATGGACTTCATCAGGAATGTTCTTCTGGACCATTTTAATGAGTGTGAAAGAATAAGGTCACTCGACGATCTTTTCAATTTTAGGGAGTCTGAAAAGAGATTAACTATGGACTTCGTGGGGGTTCCTTTTTCGTAAATTTAGTACCCCCAGGCCTGAAAAAGGATTAAAATTATACCTGAGAGTACTCTTCTAGAGAACCGAGGCTCCTAGAGCATACCTTTGTTCGTACAGTTGACCATCCAGACCGAAAAAGAGGTAAACTACTGTCGGATAGATGTGACTTCAAATTTCAGTTTAACGAGCGTGAAAGGTCACAAGATCGTTCAAAAACCTTTTCATGTTTAGAGGGTCTGAAAAGGGCTTAAAAGAAGACCCGTTGGGGGCTATGACTCATGTATGAAACTAGTTCAGGTAGAGCCCGTTGTTAGGATCAAACCAAGAGTCTCTTCAATAGTCAATTTGGAAAGTCTCCCAAAAGGGAAGAAAACACAAACCACGGTGTAAGTCCTCCCATGGTATAGAAACCTTAGTCATGGCTTCAAGGATAGAGTCATCTGAAGGCAATTCAAAATCTGAGAAGTCATGCAAGCGAGGGTCGATAGTCCTAAAGGGTGAAGTAAACTGACCATATTCCATATGACGATGGAGGCTCTGGCTAGGACTGGTGGAGTCTATCAATGAAGAATCACAATAATGAGGGCTTGAGGATATACAAACAACGAGATCAGACTCAGAAGGAGACTCAAGATTACTTGGACCAAGAGGGGGAAGCAAAGGCTCCCATGCCCCCATTGGGTAAACCAAAGGATCAATTGCTGGGACCAAGTCTTGGGAAGGCAAACATGATTTCACAGGTTCCTGCTTAGAAGCAATTGAACATCGAGGATAAGATGCCACATAATTAACCCATGGCGGGGTAGAGTCTACATGAACGCTAGGAACATATAAAGGGGGAGTCTGAAATAATGCCGAATTAGGATGGTGATTATCAGATGCCAGCTGGTCAATAGTGACAATGCTTCCATTGTGAGGGAAGTGCATCACCTGGAAGAGCGTAGATAGCACAACGTTCATAGCATATACATAATCACGCCCGAGAAGCATATTGAATCTAATGGGCCTTGCACCACTATAACATCGACACGAACAATCTTCCCACCTAACGAGATAGGAAATTGAGGAAGAACCCTCAAATATTCACTAGGACATTTGTCAAAAGCCAACAAATCACGTGAAGCAGACACAATCTTGGGAGAACCCAAGAATTTCCAAACCGAGGAGGATAAAATACTTGCAGAGGCTCCTTCATCCACAATACATCGATAAATGTTTGTTGAATTAACTTCAACCCTTATTTGAAAGGGTGCGGAGGAAGGAAGACGAGGCTCAACAATGTCATTCCAATCAAAGGAACCATCCTAGGGCTTGGAGGGGGTGTGATTGGAGCGAGCGGAATACCCCCTTGTTATGAAAATACTGAACTGGAAATGCTAAAAACATAGTCAGTAGACACGTCACTCCCCAAAAGAAGAGTGGGATCATCCGATGACTGCATCAACATTACCACTTTCGCAACCAATGGATGAATAGGTTGCAAGACTACATGGTCTAAAGGCACATCACCCCCCAAAATAGGGGTGGGATCAGCCGATGAATGCATCGACATTACCACTTTCGCAACCCATGGCTGAATAGGATGCGAGACTACATGGTCTAAAGGAACCTCACCCCCCAAAAGAGGAGTGGGATCAAGCGATGATTTCATTGACATGACCACTTTCGTAACCAATGGCTGAATAGGCTGCGAGACTACAATGTCTAAAGGCACCTCACCCCTCAAAAGAGGAGTGGGATCAGCCGATGACTGCATCGACATGACCACTTTCTCAACCAATGATTGCATAGGCTAAGAGACTACAAGGTCTAAAGGCACTTCACCCCTCAAAAGAGGAGTGGGATCAGCTGATGACTGCATCAGCATGACCACTTTCACAACCCATGGCTGAACAGGCTGCGAGACTACATGGTCTAAAGGCACCTCACCCCCAAAAATAGGAGTGGGATCAGCCGATGACTGCATCGACATGACCACTTTCGCAACCCATGGATGAATAGGCTACAAGACTACATGGTCTAAAGGCACCTCACCCCCAAAAGAGGAGTGGTATTAGTTGATGATTGCATCAGCATGACCACTTTCACAACCAATGGATGAATAGCCTGCAAGACTACATGGTCTAAAGGCACCTCATCCCCCAAAAGAGGAGTGGGATCAGCCGATGAATGCATCAACATGACCACTTTCTCAACCAATGGATGAATAGGCTGAGAGACTACAAGGTCTAAAGGCACCTCACCCCTCAAAAGAGGAGTGGGATCAGCCGATGACTGCATCGGCATGACCACTTTCACAACCCATGGCTGAATAGGCTGCGAGACTACATGGTCTAAAGGCACCTCACCCCCCAAAAGAGGAGTGGGATCAACCGATGACTGCATCAGTGTGACCACTTTCTCAACCAATGGTTGAATAGACTACGAGGAAACCTCAGAAGACTCAGAATCAAAAGAGCTTGCAGACAGGGACCATAATCTGTGTACCTCTGGAATGCCAGGGCACAAATGAGTAAGGTGATCTCCCTTGCAAAGATTATAAGGGAACTTAGGCTTATGTCCTATCCCTCTAGGTTTCTCAATAGAATCAATGCCCCCAACATGAATAGCAGTGGATGGTTTCACATCTCCAACATGACTTGCAGAGGTTAGTGATGGGTCAATAACATGACTTGCAGAGGCTACATACCTATTACCAGTATGACTAGTAGTGACTTGACTTTGCCCCCCAGCATGCCTTGCAGAGGGTGGGTGTGTGCCCCCAGCATAACTTGTAGAGGTTGGGTGCTGGTCTTCAATGTGACTTGCAGAGGTTGTCGACCTATCTCCAACACGACTCACAAAGATTGGTGATTTCTTCTTCCTATTCTTCCTCTTTCTATTTCGTTTAGACTTTCGGTTACTAGTAACTGTACTTTCACCAGAGGCAGGAGAAGGAGAAGGAGAAGAATTTGCTGATGAAGAAACATCAAAAGGATGCCCATGAATTAAGGTGCTTAACTGAGAAACGTCAAGAGCATTCGGGACATTTGGAATGGTACCCAACCAAACTAGTAGTCCCACATTCAACCTAGGAATGTACAAAGTGGCCATCAAAGGGACACCAACATTTCCGAAAAAAGGAAAAGCACAAGAATCCCCTTACGAAGGGGTTACTTGGTTGGTATCATCAGGAAATTTAGCCATGAATATCTTAAGCACAGGTTCTCCCTTTGCGGGATCGTTCAAATCCGTAAAAGTCTCACACATTGACTCTGAAGAACCAGTGTTATCAAAACAATGCCTATAAAGAGGCGACTCCATGTTTCTAAGCGAAAGACTGAAAAGTCCTCTCAACCGGCAGAGTGGGCGGTCTACCACCCTAGGCCAGAGACTCAAATCCACAACTAACTAACTCACTATGGAAAACTAGGGAGCACAAAGCACACACTAAAATTTCCTAAAGGCAAGTCAAGAAAACGACTAACTAGTTGGAAGAACAGTTACACCAACCAACACTAGAGAAACTTATCGATGTAAGTGCAACTCGAATACGAAAGAACCCTCCGAGTATACTCTGCAAAGCATGGCCTGATGTCTACCCTAGGTACTACGGTATATCCCCGCGGTCACTTGTGTAAGTCCCTAAAATAAAGACAACTAGGTTTCCAGCTCATGAAAAAATCACCAGGCGGGTACAGTCGACAATCGGGTGGACCGCAATGAGCAGGGTATCAATCCTGAAACCTATCAAGGGTATCGAAAGCAAGTGTTCTAGAAGATGACTAAGGACCTCAAATAGATTCGAGACCCACAAAGCTCTGTTGCAAATGCGATCAACAAAATCCCAAGACAAGTCCTCTATATGCGTTCCCCACTATGCTTGGTTCGGCTTTGGAGGGGTTATCTCCGCTACCTTTCTGCACGTGACCTCATGTTTATCCCCTATGTTAGAGGGGGGTTCTGGATAATTTCCACGTTACTGGACTTTTACAATCCTTAGCACAGACTCGTATGTTTGTTTTATAGCCTTGAAGAGTTTTCTCTCCAACCTAAATGAAGGCTCTAGCCTAATCTGGTTGATGGACCCTACAAACATAAAGTCTAGTAAATTTTAATTAGCGTTCTTTTTACTGGCTTGATTTACTCAAAAGGGTACGATAGTGCAACTGATGTTGTTAAGACTCTTGCAGAAAAAAGAAATGATAAGAACACTAACAAAGAAGGATTATTTTTCTTATTGTTCTTTTGAAATGATTTTAAGATGAGAAGAAAACACAACACTATGCTAATTTCTTTTTCTTTTTCAAATAACAATGCAAAGCAAATGGCAGGAAAGAAAGAGATCTAACAAACTAAGTTTTTTTATTATTTTCTTCCAATCATAGCAGAAATAACAAAATATTCTAAAAGAAATTGATGAATGCACGATTCATGCCCCCCCCGGCCATGAGGGGGAATTTTGTTTCAAAAGGAAACTCTTTTTTCTTAAAATTTCAAGCTAAAAATAAGTTAAAAAGCTAAGAAACAGAAGAAATATTTTAATGAAAAATCAAGCTATGTTGTAATCAAACCTAAGTTGCCGACTGCTATGACAAAGATCAATATTAAATCAAGGAAATCCCTGAGAGGTATAACTCTTGATAAGGAAGAGGATGAATGCTTCTCCTTAAACAAAAATTTTCTCAACAGGCACGCTGCTGACAGTTCAACAACCAGCATGTGCATGCGAGTTGTGTAAGGTCAGAGTGTGTGTACATGCATGCATGCCTTATGCAAGCTGCGTGTACTTCTAAAACTCTTAAAAATGAAAAGACAAACAATCAAGCACTAGCAGAGACTACTGGTACGGAGAACCAAAATCTCTTGAAGACTCACAAACTTACTTTGTCAGAAAAGAAAAACAATTCAAGGAAAATTTCATAGAACAAAACCAATCTGAGGTGGTACCTAAGCTACAAACTGCAACAACAGAGATCAGAATGAGTTCCAAAAAACCCCTGAGAAGGATTACTTCTGACCGGGGAGAGGATGACTGCCTCTCTAAAAGAAATTTTCTGAAATCATACACACGATTAACACTTCCTCAGCTAGCGTGTACATGCAGGCTGTGTGAAGGTAGGGCGCAGGCACACGCGTGTAGACCTTATACATGCCGCATGTACCTCTGTGGGTCTCGAAGAAAAACAAAATGCAGTCAAGCAAAGAAACAAAGATAACTGGTATGGAAGACCAGAATCTCTGTTAGCTCAGACTTTTGTAGAAACTTTAAAAACAAGGAATGAAACCAGTTTTTAAAAACAATACCCAAGAAAAAACATTCCTAGAAACCCTAGAGATCCCCAGCATGGTCGCCAATTCTTTTGTGAGTGGGAAATCCCTGTACAGACTAGCACTTAGGGTTTTATCATGTATGCAAAAAAGACCCAAAGATTCCTACTTTTTACCATCATCTCAGACCTAATCCCCATTATTCTTAAGAAAATACGTAGTTAAGAAGATCAAGTGAACATACCTTATTTCCGGCGTTTGATATCGATCCCTCTTCATGCTTGGTCACTCTTTGACTACATCTCTCCTCCCAAGGTTGACCTGCATTCACAAAATACAAACAAAGAACTCCACATGCATTTGATCTACAAATTAATGGGTTAGAGATTTAATCAACATTTACGCAATAAACAATGAAAACCTCATATGGTGGGACGGGAAAAGTAATTCTTTATTATTAACTTCACTAAAACAACTTACAATGATGAAGTCGGCCACTGCTCCACGAACCTGGTCCTGGGCTCCTCTTCAACTGTCCTCCAACTCCTTTGCTCTATACTTCTCTTTGCACAAGGATGGCTAAAGGTTGGGACAAGGGGAATGCTCAATCGGGTATAGTGTCTTTACTATGATTTTCCTCTTTTCAAATGAGACCCTTACCCCTTATTTTATAGGCTAGAAGGAGCTAGGTATTTGGTCAAATGACTGGCCATGCATGGCTAAAAGGTTTAGTTAACTTTCCCAAAGCTGTGTGTTCCGTCAACAACTTTCTTTTTTCCGTGCTTTTGTAGGTACACGCGGGATGTATTGGAGCAGCTAGCATGTACATGCTTGCAGTAATGGAGCAGGCCACGTGGGCCTTTATAAAGAGGGTTTTTTAACCAGATTTATTTAGTACTGGCTGGGCAAAGAAGGCATATGGGATGGCCTGATGTCAGGTATGTATGTTTGGTGCAAATTAGGGTTATAACAAAAGGTTAGGTAAGAATGTGAGTAGAAAGGTTGGGATGAGAAATATAGAATCTTATTGCTTGGTTTTTTTCACCATGGTGGCCCCATAGCCTAGGTTGGTGGTGGAATCTACACTAGATGGTTGTGGTTCAATGGAAATTTTCTCTTACATGACCAATCTCTTGGACCAATTTTTGTTAAAAAGGTAAGTCTCAGTTTTTTGTTTATGAATATGCAAAATTACTATTACTCCTANTGTCATTTTTTTTTTTTTTTTTTTCGATTTTGAATTTAAGTATACAAGGAAATGAAGGAAAATTTCATGACTCAAGAGAAGAAAATGATTTATACCTTTTCGGAAATGTGTTTTGGATCATGGAGTTGACCACCCTTAAAACCTGCATTTTTCAAAGACATTAAAAGGTTAAATGACTGAATAATAGCTAAACATCTACGAAGCAATAACCATGTGCAAGTGCAAAGGAAGGCTACTAGGTGGTCTTGAAACAAGAGAACTCTTATCTCACACATACTCAATACATAAGATAAGATGCCATGTAAAACTCAAGTGCACCACTATCTAAGGGCATTTTAGCCTTTGGAATACATTGTGCAAGAAGATTAGATATGAAGTGTACCTAATAAAATATCATCCCATGCTTGAGCACCCCATGCATAATCAAAATCCATCTTACCCATATGTATCTAGTGCATCATCTACCATACAAGAGGTTCAAGAGAATTGCTAAAGCGTGAAGTTCTCATAAGAATGGAGGGAGGCCATGAAGACTAAGGAAATGGATGGATGATATGGAGTTCACTATAGTTTAAAATTGCTTAAATATTTCTAACCTACAAGGTGACATATAAAATAAATAATGCAATATAGAAGATGAAGTACTCAAAGAAAATGTGTCTAAAATGAAATATGTGCTCGGGTGGTACAACAACTATTTGATAATACTTATTTCAATAGGTTTGTTACCCATGATTTTGGTCATCATGATGATGTATTGATGATGGTGTACTCAGGCTCTTCATAAGAACTTTCTCCTGAGAAAAGTTACTTTCTTCTCTTTCCAAAAATATCATTTTTGAAGGAAGTTCACAGGCTGCTAATATATTTGCCTGCGAGAATGCATGATTCTCGCAGGCTACCTTAAGCCAGGGTGTGAGAAGTTCGCACTGTGTTGAACTGCTAGGGTGCGAACTCTTTCTAAAGCAAGGAAAAAGATGAATTCTCGATGCTTCTAGAAGGGAATCTTCTAGAAGGATGAGATGGCATTCAAATGGTTATCCTAGTACTGGATTCCCTGATATTTTGGGATTATTCTTATCCAAGTAACTAATTCATTCTCTCCTATATATTGAGGGAATTCTCATGGAAAAGGTTAAGCAAGGTTAAGCAAGATTCATTGGAGAATTAGTGAAAGAATTGTGTGAAGGATTGAAGCTACAACAGCTTGGAGACTCCAACAAGTTTATCCAAAGGGGTTGATCTTCTTCATACAAGTGAGTAAGTGTGTGTGTCCGAGCCAAGGGCCATCGAAAGGAAGTTTACGACATCAAGGCTTAGGTTGCAATCTTTACTTTCCATTAATATGATACAATAATATGTCCCTTTCCCATAAAGCTATTTCCACTTTATTGTATAATTCCTTGATTATATACATAGATTGACCGTTGAATAGATCGTTCTTTCTTCACTTTGGTTGGTTTGTGTTGTCTTGGTCTTGACTGCACAAGAGCACTGGAGCGAAGCGGGAGCAACAAAGACCATAGGAAGCGATAATAAGGTATGTTATTTGTTCTTGCCTCCTATTTACTTCAATGATCAAAATATAGGCAAAGAGTCATGTTCTATCTTGCTTTGTTCTGGATCCAGGTGGATCTAGGGAGATCGATTAGTGTCTGCACCTACAGATTTATCCAATAACAAAATTGGCGACCATACTGGGGAACAATCCCATTTTCTTTGTGGCTTTTGATATTTTTTCTGTGGCCATTTGCTCTGGTTTCACTTTTCTCCTGTCCTATCAATCTCTGAGTCTTCAGGATATCCTAATAGACCCTCTGAGTCTAGAGGCCTTTTCCAATTTTGCTTCATTTTTCAAAATTTTGACTATGTTCAGGCATTTTCGCACTATACTTCATTGCAGCCTGCGAGAATAGGTAGAGTTCGCACTCTGCCTTTAGGTTTCAGTGTGAGGTTCTCGCACCCTGCTCAAGGGTCACCTATGAGAATTAATGATTTTCGCACTGTGTAATACTGCCTGCCTGCGAACTCATTTTGTCAAAAATTTGGATTTGATTTTTGGTCTTTCCAACTGCCCAGATCAGTTTGATTGCCTCTTATGAGTTTCTTGGACCACTGATTGATATCTTTTTTGTCTTTGTTTGTGTGCATGAACAGTCTTAGGGTTTCAAGGCTTTTCTTGTCCTTTTTGTGTCTTGACTTTCGTTTATTGACTTTTCTTGGCAAAACCATTTTTTCTAACTTCAGACTCTGAGTATGTTTGATTAGTTAAGAACCGGTGATTGGTTGAAAGTTGAGTGCTTGGTTTTTCTCATTTGCTTATTGGTTTGAAAGATCATTTTCTTTTGCATTTGAAAAGACTTAATTGGTTTTCTCTTTATTTTTGCTTTCATTGAAAGAGACGATTGGGTTTGTCATTGCTTGTTCATTTGGTTTGATTTTCTGTATTCTCTCTATCATAGTGAGGGTCCTTTTTGAAAAGTGAAAAAAAGTTTTTCTTTCAAAAAATTCTTTTCGTTTTAGAAAACATTGAAAATCAAATTATTGAGATTGTTGAATTATTTGGAAAAGACACAATAGAGAATTGTCTTTTGATAAGTGATTGTTTGCATTTACATTTTAAAGGAAATTTTGCATTGTAGTACAAGATTGATCTAGAAAACTTTTTCTCTCTCCCATACATAGGATTCATCGAACGAAAAGTGATATATTTCATTCTCATCCTTGCATTGTTGGGTCAGAGTCATACAACATAAGTTTCATTTCCGTTACCTTTGAGTAAACAACAGCTCTTAATAACACTGCGTAATCATAAAATTTATCTAGTAACTCTTTTCTAGGGCTCTATTACACCAACATTTAGCTAGGCTAGTGGTTTGGAGTAGGAAGAGAGATACACTCTCCAAAAGCACAAAACACACAATAGCATCTTGTTTTAGGGAGTGTTAAATTCCATTTGCAACATCTTGTCTTGGGAAGCCCTTCTCACACAAGGGTCAAACACTAGGTCACATTGATATTGGCAGAGTTACTCACCCTACTTTGTTGATATCAGTGTAGAGATTGCACATATTACGGGGATCACTCGGAGGTATACCCACAATGATGAGTGGAAGCCTTTTGAGTTGATTGTGGGCTAGATACCCTGCCCTTGCGTGTGGATTGGACAGTCGACTATTCCCCCAGGATTTATTGTTGTTGGTGGTGACCTTAGTGGCCTATCTTTCTAGGTTCTTACCCAAGGTGACTGTGGAGGGGAAAGTCTTCACGGTACCTGGAATTGACGTTGACCAAAATCACTCGGGATCCTTGGAGGGTATACCCATGATTATGTGTGGGAGCTTGCACCAGGGTATAAGTCCGTTAAGCAGGTCGTCAGCGTAACTTTTCCACCCTAGCCCCGCCCCTTCTCATCTCATTGTTGCGACGTTGGATTTCATCACCAACTAGTGGCTTCGAAATTATAAGGTCTTGTTTTCCTGGTGATTGCTTCCTAGATTTTGTTTACTAGCGCGTGTTGTTTTTTTCTTGAAGTTGACCATAGGATTTTCTTCGCAAAGTTTTTCACTCGTTTACAATAGCTCCTCCATGTCGTTCACATAGAATGCAGGGTTTATCTCCAGAGCATTTGGATGGTTCTCAACCCTTGCCTACAGGTACACCTGAGGGCTCTCCTCGACAAAGTGAAGCCACAGTCGTCACCACACCACAAGTGGAACGAACTGACTCTCTAGAACCTTTCTGAATTACCAATACTCGAGAGGATTTTCGACTTCACCCTGGTTCTGAATGACCATTTATGCGACTTAATTCTTCCGGAGAATTAGTTGTTACATCTTCTGGATCACCTGTTGGGCCTTTTCCCGGCATAGAAGGCCAAGATCCTTTTTGGTCTACAGGTGTTTTTCGACGAGACCTTTTTGGTCTAGGTTCTCCTGTGATTTCTGAGATTAATCCACCTGTGATTTTTGAAATCTCTAACCTAGAGACAGTCCCATTGACTACTCCTTATCACTTTACTGTCCCTGCCGAAATGGCCCATCTCACGAATACTACAAGTGTCCCAACTGGGTTCACTGTGGCTGGTCTTGCTCCTATTAACACACAGTGCACACCCAATGTCACTCCAACAATACCACCTGGATACCGTGCATTGAATGCTTCTATTCCAACACCTCGCAAACCCCATCCGGTTCTCCAGGTGATCCTTCTTTTCCCGGGCATCCTATTCCTGGTTTTATTCTGACACTCCCTCAATTTCCTTCTGGCAATCCTAATCCTAGTGGCACTATCCCGTCCATTACACCAAACTTGCAGATTCCCATTGGTGGACAAGGTGGTACGATTCACTTTCCTCTTACCGGACACATTCCAATTACTAGACAACCTTTGATTGGAACAAAACTTTCGATTGGCACTCCGCCTACGATAGGGGGACCCACCCCACCTCTTGGACAAAATATACCTCTTGCTTTGGCCCAGTTTTGGAATCAGATGATACAAAATCCTCCTCAAACGATTGGGGGGCAACAGTTGCCTGTCCTTACTATAGGCCAACCATATCCAGGTATACCTAATCCTATTTGGGGTACGAATGCTCAAACTCATGTCCCCACTCAGGGTTATAATCCCTCGAGTTACTATCCTCTCCAACCACCACTGAATCTGCCTGGGTCTTCCCATTATGCGCAGACTGCTTACGGTCCTATTGGTTTGCCGACAGGGCTTCCACCCCAAAGCCACCAGTACCCACAGGTGAATCGATAGTTACCTTTTCTTGCTACTTTGGATTTTCCGGATTTGTCTAGGATTTTAAATGATCCTATTCGTCACTCTCCCCAATGGCCTGCTATTCTGACCAAGCTTCCATCAGACATTCCTAAATTCGATGGCAAAGTGGGAGAGGACCCAAACAATCACGTTATGACTTTTCACCTATGGTGTTCATCCAATTCATTGATGGATGACTCTATTCGTTTACGTCTTTTTCAACGAACCCTTACCGGTTCTGCTGCGAAGTGGTATATCGAATTGCCACAAGGTTTCTTCTCTGATTTCAACACCCTAGCGATGGCTTTCCTTACACCTTACCAGTTACCGATTCGTTATGATACCGAGACTGTGATTTTGACTTCCTTCAAACATACTAAAGGCACTCATATATCAGATCATATCCATGAGTGGCGCAGGAGACGCCATCTCATTAAACTTGAACTTCCCGATCAGTTACTGGCATAATGGTTTACAAAATCATTTGTGAACGAAATTGGTAAGGACATTGCCATGGGTGGCGTTGTCACGGAAGAGCAGGCTATAAGTCATGCTCAATATCTTGATCTCGTTTATTCAAAAACGAGAACTCTTTATGATTTACTACCTGATTTACCTCGTCCTAATGCTTCCAACACTTCAACTACTCCAGCTGCCTCGCATGCGGCTGATGGTGTGATTGGTTCTGCTCAAACTCAATCACATTCTGTTTCAAGCACAAACCTAAATATTCTTCTTCTAATGTTCAAAATGCTCCGTCTCTTGCCACTCCCGCCGACAAAACTTCTGAGGTAAACGCTGTTCAATCTACCCCAGCCGGTAAAAACAAATCTAAAAAGGGGAGAGGTAAGAATAAGGAGGGCAAAAATAATAATCAAACAGAGCAAGCTAAAACTACTTCTGTTGAGGATCGGTATAAGCACAAACCCCGCTACCCTTTCCTTATCTGTGGTGATGATCACTACATGAAGGATTGTCCATGACGTGCCGAGGTCACTAAGTTCCTTCAAGGAGCTCCAAAACCACCTACACCAGCTGTCTTGTCCCAACCCTTCCCGTCTCAACAACAGGCTCAGTTGGTCATTCACGATAAACCCTCTTCTTCTACGACATCATATGTTTTGATGTGTACTGGTGATTCTAAGTAGAACAATGTTGCACTCATGACTAGAGCCAAAGATTATACTCCATCTAAGGAGAAGGTTGACGATTTACCTCCTACTTTGGTACAACCTTCTCCCACAACTCCACCTACTAACGCTCCTCTTCATCTTGAACGACCGAGCCTCGACACAGTTCTCTGACCCCCCCCAAAGGGTGTTGTACGGAAATCGACTTTCAATCCTCATGCTCGTGCGGCCCAGAACTACAACATTGTTGAAGATCTGGCCCAGGAATCTTCAACGATGTCAGCCCTTGAAGTCCTTCAGTCTTGTCCTGCATAATGGAAGGCACTGTTGAAAGCTATAGGTGGCATTGACCCAACAGATGCGAATTTAATAGTCTTTGACTTGGAAGATCATATTCCAAGGTTACCCCCTCAACTTGCGTTTCAAATGCAAGTGGTTGTCTCCGACAAAAACATTTGCCGAACTATTATTGACGAGGGTGCCTCAACTTGTGTTATGTCTCTTGCTTGTTGGAAAGCCATTGGCTCTCCTCCTTTGAATGAATCCCAGAACACTCTTAAAGCCTTCAATGGATCTGGTTTTAAGACTTA